>JBBYHH010695991.1:0-10023 GCA_038382905.1 Daphne laureola
AGCTTCTGATAAGCAACCTGCAGAGTAGCTCCGTTAGGTTTTCTGTGATTTGTACTTTCAGGTACATAATGCTCCTTGATATTATTTCAGTTTCTGTGCGGGGCTGTTCTCTATTAAGTCTTTGTCTGCTTGAGAATTCTGTGGATAAACACTTGTGAAACTACTAACGGTTAACTCCTTTATTTGTGTTAGCAATAGCAGCAGTGACCTTGAGGTGATCAAGGGTGTCAGGCTCTGTAGGTGTAGATGCATATGCACATGTAGCATTAATCATATTCTGAGACTTGTAAGATTAATCAGTTGCTTGCATGATTTGAGATTATGGTCATTGTATCTAAGTGGCAAACCTTCTGTGCCCATATTCCTTGATGTTTAGTATTGGTTATGGAGAAGTATGACCATTTTTATTAAGTGTTTATGATTGAGACCTGAAGTGCAATCATTATGCATGTGATCCTTGTGAATGTGCCATCTTCCTTCAAGCTTGGGAGTTATGGTACATCAGGCCGGGTTATCGGAACCGTTGCACCAGAATGACCCCCGCTCCGTGCTAGTCACTCATCCTCTCTGCCCTGCTCCGTTGCTTCCGCCCAGTAAGAGGGGTGAAAAGATCAGGACTGCAGAATTGGGGGCCAAATTAAGAATCATCTTTGACCCTGGAGAGCTGGATCACATCGCTAATGATGGAAACAGTGAGCAGAGCACTGTTCATGGTGGGAGGCACTAAGTTATGCATGTGCGAGGTTCGTGTCTCATACAAAACTAATGAAGATCTTATCTATAAATGTAAGAGGACATGGCCAGGGGTGGAAGAAAAGGGCTGTTAGAGAAATGGTTAGCCGAGAGAAGGTAAAGATCATGACGCTTCAGTAAACAAAATTTTAAGACATAAATCAATTTGAGGTAAAAACTCTACGGGACTCAGATAATTTAAGCTTTTTTTTCAAGAAATCTTCAGGCAGGTTAGGTGGGCTTTGTTGGATTTTGGATACCAATATCCTTGAGCTACACAACTTGTTTGAAGGAAATGGATTTTTGGTCATTCAAAGGGTGTACAAAGTAGTAACACAATTAGTCAAGCTTATAAATGTATACGGTCCACAATGTGAAACTCAGAAAATAATTTTACGTTCCGATCTATTCTTTGATTAACATGGTAGGGGGAGCAATATGTTTCCTTGGTGACTTCAATGCGGTCAGAAGAGTGGATGAAAGAAGAGGTTCAGACTTTAATCTAAGGGAGGGTACTGAATTCAACAACTTTATTGATCAGGCAGAACTGCAACAAATTCAATGTGTGGATCGACACTTCTTGTGGGTAAATAAAGCAGGTATGAAGCTGAGCAAGCTAGATCTCTACTTAAGCAATAATATGTTCATTGATTTCTGGCCAGAGCTATTCGTAAAGTCAGGAGTTAGGAACATATCATACCATTTTCCACTCTTTCTATTAGACAAGGAAATTAGATTTGGAGCAAAGCCTTTCAGATACTTCAACTCTTAGCTTGACAATTCTGAATTCAACCGGATTTTTTCCATACTCTCGAAGGAAATTAGCATTCAGAGCAGGCAGAGTTCATCTTAAAATAGAAAATGAAAATGATTAAGCCAAAAATTAGGGAGTGGAAAAATAAGAGCTTTGGTGGCATAGAACAAAAGAGCAATGAGTTAAGGGAAGAAAAAGGATACTGGGAAAAGGAAGAAGAAAGCAGAATTCTTCAGGAGTCACATATCGAGAAAAGGGTGAAGTGCTTGGAGCAACTAATTTTGTTGGAAAAAACTTATCTCAGGATGCTGAAATAACAATCAAAAGTGAAGTGCGTTGTTGAAGGGGACAACAATACTAAGCTATATCATGTTGCAGTTAAGAAGCAAGAGCGATGCAATAATATCAGAGGCCTGCATGTGGATGAGGTTTGGATCGAGGATGCGCAGAAAATAAAAGAGTCAGTGAAAGATTATTTTGAGAATTTGTTTTGAGAACCCTGCAAAGATAGACCTAAGTTGATAAGTTCTAAATTTAGAAGGTTGTCTTCTGAACAGCAATAGCATCTAGCAGCCATGATCTCATACAACTAAAGATGTTGTTTGGGGATGCGGTAACAACAAATCACCCGGGTCAGATGGACTGACATTTTCTATAATAAAGGCACACTGGGAGACAACTGAAAGAGACTTCATCAATTCAATTAAGTTGTTCGAAGCCACAGGTCACCTTGGAATTGGATTCAATTCTTCCTTCAAAGCACTTGTTCAAAAAGTGAAATGCCCTATACAATTAAAAGAATTCAGACCAGTGAGTTTGATTGGGTGTCAATATAAGGTAAATGCATCAGTTCTTGTGAACCGACTCAAGAATGTCATCCACTCACTCATTAGCAGCACTCAAACTGGTTTCATTAAAGGATGACAAATACTTGATGTCATGTTAATTACAAATGAGGTAATCAACTTTGTTAAAAAGGCCAAGATTAAGTCTATGTTGTTCAATATAGATTTTGAGAAGGTTTTTGATTTGGTGAGTTGGAACTACTTATTTTCAATCATGGGCCAAATGGGAATGGGAGAAAAATGGGCTAGATGGAGTAAAGGATGCCTATAATTAGCCACAGTCTCGGTATTGGTAAATGAATCTCCAACAAAGGAATTCCTGATAGAACTTGCACTATGGCAAGGAGATCCACTCTCTCCCTTTCGCTTTCGTATTGCAGCGGAAGGGATGAATATTTTGATGGAAGAGGCGATAGAAAATGGGTTGTATAAACCATTTCACATCGACAAAAATGGTAGTGCGAGTATCTCTCATTTACAGTATGCGGATGATGCACTCTTTTTTGGCCCATGGAACAAATCAATTATTCAGAAACTCATCAGAATTTTAAACAGCTTCTCTCAGATATCTGGACTAAAAATTAATCTAGAGAAGAACATGCTCTACGGTATTGATATGGGCTCACATTCTCTGAATGCGGAGGCATCGGCAATTGGATGTAAACCTGGTACTTTGCCGCTTTCATTTCTGGGTTTACCCACTGGGGCAAGCATGAAACGAGCTGACACCTTGAAATCGATTGAAAATAAGGTCCAAGCATGGTTGTCAACATGGAAGGCAAAATATTTATCCACGGGTGGCCGGTTTACTCTTGTCAAATTCGTCCTATCAGCTTTGTCCTTATTCTTCTTCTCGGTGTTTCGTACCCCGATGAGTGTTCTAATAAACCTTGAAAATTTGAGAGCTAAATTCTTATGAGGGGAAATCAGAAAAAAAAAATAAAAAATTCTTCGGTTGCTTGGGAAAAGGTTCAGGGGATAAGGAAGGTAGTCTAAAAGTGAAAAATCAGGCCCTAGTTTGTAAGTGGTGGTAGCGCTTTAAAAGGGAAGATAATATTTTTTGGGTTAAAATTATAAAGGCAATCCATGGGGAAGGGGGTGCTTTTGAAGACGATGAGAAAGTTGGAGGAGTGTGGTGGGATATAGTGAAAATAGGGAAGGAGATGACAGATATACACATTGATTTTACAGATTCTTTTAGAAGGAGGCTAGGCAATTGGGAGAAAATACGCTTCGTAAGGATGTATGGGTAGAAAATCGATCCTTACACGAGAGATTTCCTAGGTTGGAAAATTTGGAAGTTTATATTGATTGCAAAGTCATAGAAAGAGGAGTGCGGGTAAATAATGTATGGTAGTAGAATTGGCAATGAAGGAGAGAGCTGGGAGAATGGCAAGAATTTCAGCAACTTACAAACATTATTTCTCTTGATTTTGATGCACATGACACTTGGAGTTGGGCTCTTGATCTTTCCGGGATGTTCACGATGGCCAGCCTCACTTATTTAATTGAGGAAGCCTCTCCGCACTTCAACGTTTCACCATCCCCAATTTTCTGGACAGTGTTGGTACCAAAAAACTTACTCATCTGCTGTTAGAGGGCATCGCAAAATAGGCTCCCAACATTTGATCAACTTCAGTGAAGGGGAGTTCCTATAGCTAATGTAGGTTGCATGAGTTGTGACGAGCTTCTTAAGACATTGAAATACACGATGCTCTGGTGCCATGTTGCCAATGATCTCTGGACTTTCATCTGCAACTGGTGCCAACTGAATCAAAACTTCAACCTCAACATTACGGACCTGTTGGCTCACTCATCACGCATGGGCTGGACTTGATCCCAAAATAACTGTTGGTATGGAGTAAAATTAATAGCGGTTTGGAGGCTCTGGAAAAATAGAAATGATATAGTCCATGAGGGTAAGGGATCTAGTCCCCCAGACTTGCTAGATGGCATCCAATATCTTTCTTGTTTGTGGATACCATCTAGGTGGTCTAACAACAGATTACTGTGGAGAGAATGGCTCATAAATCCTATTGGGGCGCTGGGAAATAGTTCTTGATATATGGGTTAGGAGATTACACATTGCTTTACCTTGACAAATTGTATGAGCTATGTAATTTACTTCTTGACTTTCAACTTGAAAGTCAAGCATCTTTCTAATATAATTTTTTCATAGCCTTTTCAAACAAAAAAATAATAAACGCCATTAGCTATAATAGCTAGCATTGTTGCAATAAGAATGTTTAAATCACTAGTCAATATAGTTTTTTTTTGTCATTTTAACTATACTTTAACTTAAAATTACATAGCATTGCTGTAAATGCTCTTAGTGGTTTTATTTAACTTTGAAACATTTAGTTTTTTCTCGTGCTTTGGATTCTGCATGAGGGTTTCTAGTTATGTTCTGTGTTACTTTGATGATCTGACTTTGTATTATTTTTCATCGGGTTGGATAACATAACTATGGATTGGACAGTCAGCTTGGACACTCTCTTCGATACTCTCTCATTTAACATTTGTCATTTATTCATTTTGGTAGATCTAAAATCAAGTAGGCCCACAAACCTGATTACATGACACATTTTAAATAGTAGATTCTCCAAGAAAATATACAAAGTAACTTTACGTATCATTTCCTAATTAAGAAAAAGCTCTATTTATGTATACGAAAAAAAACTATTAACCTTTTCAGGCGCGGTTGAAGAGCGCGAATGACCGCACTACCTCATATGTGAACAAGAGGCGCATAGACTTAGAGTTTGAGGTTGGAGACAAGGTTTGGCTCAAGGTTGCACCGATTAGAGGGACAATCATATTTGGAAGGCGACGCAAGCTAGCCCCGAGATACATTGGTCCTTATGAGGTTCTAGAGCGTATTGGAAAGGTTGCCTACAGGTTAGCTTTGCCTCCGAGTATGTCTATGGTGCACAACATCTTCCACGTTACTATGCTCAAGAAGTGCATTCTTGACCCGATTCAGACTATCCCCATGGAAGAGGTTCAGTTGGAGCCAGATTTATCTTATCAGGAGGTACCGATCGCTTTTTTGGCCAATGATACTCGGAAACTCCGTAATAAGTTAATCCCGATGGTTAAGGTTCAATGGTCGCATCACTCTAACCGGGAGGCAACTTGGGAGACTGAGAAGGACCTAATGAAGAGTTATCCCGAGGAGTATCAGCGATTGAGAGCACTCTTGGAGGACCAAGAGTTGTAAGGGGGGAGAATGTTACAGTCACCGCAGATAGATGGTGGCTTCTGGAGATTTTGCCATCGCCGGGACCCTGATTTAGGTGTATCAGGTACGTTTTTTGTTAATTCCTATGTCCTGGGACCCCATTGAGGTTAATTTTCATGAGATTCCGTGTTGTGATGTTGTTGTGTGAATTCCAGGCCATTTTGCAAAATTTCAGTTCGGGGGGTAAAGTGGTCATTTTGAAAAAAATAGAGAAAAATGGATATTGATGAAAAAGGGGATAAGGGCGGCAATGAGAAGAAAAATAAAAGAGATAAGATTAAGGAATATTATATACATATATAACATTAGTGGAAGACATGTGTCTTCATTTGATTAAAGAAGAGAGAAAGTGGGATGACATCATAATACACTAATATATGTGTTAGTAATTAAACAAGAGATGAAATGAAAAAAAATTAAATAAAAAGGAGAGAAATCAGCAAGAATAAAGAGAGGAAAGGAAGAAAAAGAAAGAAATTTGTAAGTTAGAAAGAAATTGATATTAGAAAAAATGAGATGAGATATTTTGTTAAAGTCTTCTTCTTTCTTCCTTAGCCGGCCATTCTTCTTTCTTCCTGACCATTTTCGTTTCTTCATATCCTTCACAAGAGCTCTTCATCTCCTTCATCTCTACATCAATTCATCAAGAAATCTTCAAGAAATCAAGTTGGTAAGATGATTCTCATGTGAATTTCATGGTGAAAACAAAGTTATTTGGTGTGAAATTCATCTTTCTCTTCCTCTCCTTAGGGGCCGATTTTGAGGGAACTTCTTATCCACCAAGTTCTTTAACTTTTTTTTTAAGGTGAGCTTAGTTTCTAGTCTACTTTGAAGTGGTGTTAACCTTTCTAGCTTGGTGTTCATGTGCTAGCCGATTTCTTCATCAAGTAGGCTAGGGTTCTTTTGTGTTTGTTGTTTTTGTTTTTAATGAAGATTGGTTTTCTAGTAAGCTACTAAATGGTTGTATGGATTATTATGAACATGTTTCATGCTTGGATGCATGCTTGAATCATCATGGTTGGCCAACTTGGTCCATGGTCAATTTTAAAGTGATGATGAATTACATTGATGTTCATTGCTTAAGTGTGAAGTTGTGTTGGTTTAGTGATTCTTGGGAGCTCCAAAAATTGTTGTTTGAATATTGAAGAAACCTCTTTTGGCTGTTCTTCTATTATGGACGAATTTGAGGTGTGTGGAAGGGATTGATATTTCTTTGATGAATTGTGTAATTGGATTGATTTAGGGCTGCTTTGAACCCTAATTGGTAGGCTAAATGTTGAAGAAACCTAGCTTGGTATGTTGTCCTTCACCTAGCTGAAATTTAAATTGTGAGCATAGGGGTTAGTATTGGTAGAGGATTTATGGAAATTGAAGTGAAATCAAGCTTAATTGTAAGTAAATGAATGCTCGGTAAAATTTAGTGTGGTTTGTCTTTCTGGACTAGTGTGGCCGAATTGATGGTCTTGAGTTAGGTTATATGTTTGAGTTGTATATTGATCAATGGATATAGTATTCAATATATTTTGTTGTATGATTATTCAGTGTCATTTCTGGTGGCTGGGATTATGAGAATTCACGGGAATTCTACCAGATTTGCATTGGTGTGCAAAGTTGCCTTGGATTGCTATCTGGAGTTTGTATTTGTTAGGTCACGGTTCAACTTTCTTTATATGCATTCTGGGATTCTGGTATGCATATCAGGTTAGTTGAGGCTAGTTCCTGAGTCGATGATAGGGCTCGGTGACTGTCGGGGCTAGTTACATGGTAAGTGTAATGGTATGCAGGTTTTATGTAAGGGAGAACCAACCGGGAGGTTGATGATATGATTTTTAAGCGAGAACCAAACGGGCGGTTGATGATATGATTTGTAAGGGAGAACCAACCGGGCAGTTGATGATATGTTTTGGGGATCGTATGCCCCTCCCTGGTACCATTGTTTTTGGCCCCGTGTACGATGCTTAGAGCCGCCGAGGATTGGGATTATGGTCGGTTACCATCCAGAGGGATGAGTGCGTATTATAGTCCGATGGGACGTCTATTTTGCATATCATACCATTTTGCATATCATTATCCATGCTATTTTTTATGTTGTATATAAATGTTAGATCATGGCATACTATCCTTTTATGCACGTTGTTTCTTTAAAACCATTACCCTTACCTAAACCCTTAGTGAGTACCTCTCGAGGACTCACCCCCCTTATGTATATGTTTTTCAGGAGCTGGTGGTGCACGACCCATGGAGTAGTTCCGCCTCGTCATTTTGTGATTTTGTAATTCAGGTACTTATAGCTCATTGGATGGATTTCTATTTCGGTTTTGGGGTTATTCTCGATTGAGATGTTGGTTATAGGGTATTTGAGTACTTTGGGCGAGCACATACATAACGACTAATGGTTAACTTCTTTGTTTGTGTTTAGTAGCAGCAGCAACAGCAGTACTTTGGGGTGATTCATCGACATCCTTGACGACCCCAGATACTCAGGCATAGTATGTACTTATTTTGGCATACTCTGGGATCTGTAGGCATAGCATGCACATTTACATGTAGTTAGACAGCATCTTGACATTTGTTATGTGTTATGCTGCCTTCTAATTTTCTGGATGTGTTTACTTTATTCGAGGAGTTCTTCGCTATTAGTAGTGGTATGTCTTCTTTCTGGTGCATCTGGCATTGAGCGGAGCTCAACTTTATTCTGTATGATTTTGCGATGCTTGTATGTAGGTTTGCAATCATTTTGAAATGCAGGTTTCCGGCATAACCAGAATTCCATAATTAGTAGCAAGTTAAGTGTAAGTGAAAGTTATATGGGACCGGGTCGTGGGTTCGCCCAATCAAAATGGTCTTTGTTCTGACGTCACCGCCCCCTCCTCGCACCACTACCGCTACCGCTACCGTACACTTCCACCACCGTGCCGACCGGTGAGGGGTGGTGACAGTATTTTTCAAAAATAATGAACTATTAGAAGTAGTTGGTATTGGGACTTGTAAAGTCCCTATATGTAATGGATATTTGGTTGGTATTGGGACTTTATATGTACCTGGTTTTTTGTAGAAACTTGGTTTCTATTTCAAGTTTGTTGAAGTATAATTATAGCTTGACTTTTTCTAATAGTACTGTTACTATTATGAAAGATAATCAGGTTGTGTGTGTATTTATGCTTAACCACAGTTTGTATGAACTTAGACCTAGTAGTCACACCATTTCTTCATCTAGTTTCCATCTGACTGAGGTCACAAGCGAAATGACTTGGCATGAAAGGCTTGGAGACATAAGTGAAGATAGGATGAATGAGTTGGCCAAGAGTGGCTTACTTGGATCATTGACTAAAGTCAACTTTCCAAGTTTCCAATCATGCCTTGAACGAAAGTCAACAAAGAAGCCATACGGGAGTGGCACTAGAAAGGGAGTACTAAGTTTAGTACATTCAGACTTGTGCGGTCTAATGAGAGTGGTATCTAGAAATGGTTTTAGATATTTTATGACATTTACTAATGACTATACTTGATTCACCCATGTATTCTAACTCAAAATTAAGGCAGAGGCCTTATCATACTTTGTGAAGTATGTGAACTTGGTTGAGAACCAATTGGGTAAGAAGATCAAGTCCTTAAGGACTGATAGGGGTGGAAAGTATAGTTCGTTAGCATTTAAATAATTTTGTGACTCCAAAGGCATTCAAAGAGAGTTCATGTCACCACCACCCCCATTCATCATGGCAGAAGCGTCGGTATTGGGTGGTGGCGGCGACCACAGAACCTTTGACCATCGTCGGTGGGCCCTAGAGAGAGTGAGATGAGAATAGAAAACTCAGCCCATAATTTTTTTTCTAACTTTTCTAACTTTGTTACTAGAGTTTGTCTTATTTACTAACGTGTATTATAAGTTTTATGACACTCGGGAATGTCACAACCTACACCCGAAAACACGTTGGCGGTTATGTTGAGAATCGCGCAATAAATAGCAGTTATAAGGAATATATAGGAGTCCCGCCCACTTCGTTGGGCAGAGAGTCCCCCGAGAATAACAAAATATACAGTCTGAGTTAGAAAGCATTAAAGTGTCTTTATTCTTTCTAACTATATGCATGCCAACGTCCTACAGAGCCGAGTGTTTATCCAAAAGGTAAACGTACTATGAATCGAGTGGTCGGTGTGATCCACTCACTAACATTGCCACTGGTGACAACACTAGGATAAGTATAACCGTTAGTACAATATTTGTAAGTGCTTGTCTACTAAACTTTTATACTTAGTAACTCGATCGAGATTACCCCCGAGTCTTAACTTAAACCATACTTAAGGAGATTATTAAGTACCTATGATGACCAAAAGACAAGTCGACCTGGCGGTACTATACCGCGGGTCATTTGCCCGGATCTCCTGAAATTATTAATAGGAAGGGGGTGAGCTCTCGAGAGAAACTCAGTAAGGGTTAAGCAGGGGTGACG
>JBBYHH010696002.1:0-10023 GCA_038382905.1 Daphne laureola
GAAAAGGAGATCCTCCATGCTCAATATGGAAAAAAATGCCCAGAAGTAAGTGGTGGATGAGATGATGGTGACTGCTATCGCGGATCCTGCGGCCTCGGGCCACCCTGTGGGGCTCCACATCCCTAAGGTCAGAAGGACTGAATTCTTGACTGAGTCTGGGTTCGGTCTGTGGTATCTTGCTCCACAATCTAAGGACACTCTCTAATCTAATGCTCTGTAGAGCCGCATCGAAGGCATTGTCCTGCATTCCAGAAGCATGTCTGTCCCGGATGACATCGGTTGTAGAACTGGAATAATGATGTCGATGTTCCCTGAATGGCCTTACCCTTGTCCTTATCTTTGCCCTTGTCTCCAGGGTCGAACCTACCAGATCTTCCCACATCCCTACTGGTCCCCTGCGGACCCGAATCTCTACCCGCACCTTCGGGTAGTTGAGATACAAGTCGGGACTCTAACATCTCAGTCTCAACTAATATAGCTCTCTGAACCAAATCGATATATGTCGTGATGCCCAACGGAGCTACACGTCTTTAAATGTCAGATCGGAGACCCTTCTGGAATCTCCTAGCTTTCTCCTTCTCAAAACCATCGTACTGGGTGACGTACCGTATCAGTAAATCAAACTCATAACTATACTCCATAACGGATTGATCCCCCTGTATCAATCTGTCGAACTCCATGTGGTGACAGTCCTGCACCGCATAACCGATCCATCTATCTTGGAACTGTTCTGTGAATTCCTTCCACATCATGCCGACATCCCTCTGGCCACATCGAATATAACGTGTCTTCCTGGCGTTGGATACGCCCTTCCACTAGTGGTATGCCTGCTCCTGGAGGTTGAAGGTGGCCAGCTTCACCTTTAACTCGGAGGTGAATCCCAGACTACCTAATATATGTTCCATATCTATAATCCATGTCTCTACCGCATCCGCCCCTCCCAATCCAGTGAATTTGGGGGGACTCAGACGTTGAAAATGCGTCATCAAAGTCAGTCCCCCAAGACCCTTCATAGCCTGTACGCGTGGTCTCTGAACCACTTGTAGATCTTCCTCATCATCAGTATCTCTAACTCGGCGGTGATGCTCCGATTATCGCTCACCTCGTGCAACTGTTCGACCCTGAGTAGACGGTGCGGGTCTGGCCTCAGATTTGGCCCTCAACGATCGAGGGTTCCTATGATCACTGTCTGCATCATCATCATCAGAACTCTGTCTGAGTGGGTAGTTCCAAGAACTGGTAAGTGTGACAATCTATGTATCAGAAGAAGTATATGCAGCATCTGAGTTTGCTACCCAATCAGCTGAACTGTCTTGGTCTTGTGGACCAGTCTGAGTCTGCGGAATACCCTGTGTCCCAGGTACCATAAAGTTGTCAATAACTGCTCTCATCTGACTCAGAACCTCAAGAAGATTCCTGGGAATCGGGTGTGTCTGAGGTGGTGGTGGTGGTCAGGGCCTAAGATTCCACTGTCGTCTTCCAGAACTTTCTGCCTGATCGGGATCTACACCACTACCCTCGGGGTGATCACCCTGCCCAGATCTAGTACTGACCATACCCTGAAATTTCAAAGCAGCAAATAGTGCACAAAACAAATGATTAATTACCTAACATAAGCAGCAACAAGTTTCCTAATGACTCTGTAGTGTAGATGCAATGTATGATGCATGATGCAACTACCTCAACAGAAAATTCTACATCAAACACATAATATCTTATCACCGATCAACCAAATTCTTAATTGCTGAATCCTGTACATTTCCCACACAACACAGATATTCCAAAATCCACTGATATCGAGCATGTCTAGACCGACCGCCTGTAGTCCCACCTCTCATTCCAAAAGAGTTCTCGCAAAGAGGTGGCCAGCCTCTTTACAGAACTGTCCTGGACTAATCGGTGGCACAGTCTACGCCGTCCAAACATCTCCTCCATGAACTCAGAAACTTACTTACTTTCTTTAACCTGCTCTGATACCAACTTGTCACCACCCTTCCCTCCACCAAATGGCAACGCAGCGGCGCGGAGAGAGGATGGCGATGGCGGTATTTCTCCCATGTTTTCCTCATAATCAGAATCTACAACCAGCGTGGTGGGATGAACCCATAACCCCACTGAATGCCATAAATCCTGTACTTTACAGCTAAACTCACACAGAACAATTTCAGTTTTCCAAACAAAACTGTTCCCAGCAGACCTCCTCTCTGTCAAATATTTTTAGAAAATTCTACAGAAGTCCTAATCATGTTCTCTAATTTTTTTATTAAACTAGACACATAGGGCTATGCTCACAAAAAGTGTTACACCCACTTCGAGAAATAATATTTGGAAATCTGTTAAGTGAAAAATTCATTAAGGGTAAAATGGTATTTATGAGGAATAAGGGTAAAACGGGAAAAATAAATAAAATCTGTTAAGTGAAAAATTGATTAAGTTAAGTTAGAATTTATATGTTAAGGTTAGTAATTAAAATAAAGTGAGTAAGGTAAGGAAGGTTAAAAATTGGTATTTGTTAGTAAGTTAAGTAAATTGTGTTAGTAATTATGTAGTATGGTAAATTGGTAAAAGTAAAAAGGTAATTAAGTAGTAGTAGTAGTACATGTGTATGGTAGAGATTTATTGGAAAAAAATACTATTAGTAAAAGTAGAAGATAACAAGTAAAGTAAAATAGGTTAGTAAATAAAGTTAGTTATAAAACAATATATACATATACGTTAGAATATGAATTAGAAACATAACACTTACCATTTGCTTCTTCTTCTTCATCTACTTGGTGCGAATCGGCTCCTTCATCAACCACCACCATGCTCCATTTTCTTCACCAAATAGCTTGTTAGTTAGCTTTGATTAAGAGGTAAAGTTAGTTTCATGAGAGATTCACCTAAACACTAAGGATTGAGGCAAGGAAAACTCACATTTTCCTCTTCCTTGGTGGCGCCGATTTTGAGCTTGGAGTGGGAGAGGAGTTCTTCTCAATTTCTCATCAAATTCTCAAGGTATGTGTGTAATTGAAGTGGTCTAAGGTTGGTTTGAGGCTCACTTACATCATATGTTCAAGATTGATGAAGAAAGTACTGAAATGACTAGGGTTTGTTCATGAGTATGTATGGAAAATTGGGAAAAGTTTGATATGATGTTAGATTATTGTTCTTGGGTGGATTTGGAGTATATTTGGTGCTTGGAACTTTGTCCAATTCGTAGAGGATCATGGTGCTAAGTTATGAGGCATAATTTATGGTGGAGCCCAATTTGTTGGATTTAAATTGAGGAGTTGTTAAAAGTGTGATCTTGGGTAATTAGGGAACAACTTTGATTTTGGTTGCATATGGAAATTCAACACCTATCTATGTGTTCAGTGTTGGGCCAAAAATGAGGAGAATTTTGGGAAAAGATGTGATGTTGTTTTGTGGTTGGTTATAGTGTTTTTGTGATGATCTTATGGTGTTGAGTTGGTGATAAAAGTATGGAGAATTGGTCATTTGTGGAGAAACATGTTTTGGTTGATTTGGTGGAAATTGTGAAGTTGGTTAATAGTTGGTTGTTGAGTAATTCTTTGATATTTATTTGATATTTGGTGTTGTGAATGGTGAATTGGTGGTAAGAGGTATTAATTTGGTGCGTTTGAGGTGATGAGGACGAATTGCAGAGGTTATGTAAGTTTGGTGGTTAGTTGTGAAAATGTATGTTATGGTTGGGAATAAATTTACATAAGTTAGATTAATGGTTTAGTGAAGTTATGTGGAAGTTTGATGGAATTGCATGAATTTTCTATTATGGGCTGAATATGAAGTAAAGGAAAAGATTGAGGAAAAGTAAGTTAATTGTTATATTTGGTGTGATAAAGGTTGGTTATGTATATAAGGATGAATATGGTAGTTAATGTGAAAGTTTGGACACTTTCGGATAAAGTGTTGAACTTAAGAAATTTGGTAAGTGTTGAAAGTAGAAGTGAGTTTAGGAAATAATTCTGTATGTGAGTATATGATTAATTAGAAACTGTTGTGGGCTGATTAGGTATCGGTGGAAGGTCAGCTTCTGCGGGATTTTCTGCAAAGTAAGATTTCCTTCAGGAAATTATGATCAGCTTGGGTAGCTCAGGTAAGGGTTTGACTTTTCTGATATGCACTCTGGTTTATCGGTATGTATATCTGTTAAGTTAGGACTAGTACCCGGGTTGAGGGTGGGGTCCAGTGACCCCCGGGGCTAGTTATGTAGTAGAGGTAATGGTATGCAGGTTCGGAGCTCTGGAAGCCAATCATTCAATCGGGGATCTCTGTATCACTTTGTGGTCAGGGATGTGGATCTGCAGTGCCTTGATCATTTTGATCGGCACTCTGTACGCGAAGACATACGATCCATTTTTTCTGTTCTGTTTAGGCGATTTTCTGTAAGGGGATGTACACCCCTGGCTGGTACCACGCCTCTCTTCTGTATATTACTCCCAAGTGTACCCATATCCAGTCGGGTCTTTGGGGGGCCTCCAATTCTGTTCTGTTAATTTTTGTTTATAGGTTGTATCTGTATATATTTGGTTCTTTGGTTGTAGGAATTCTGAGAACGTGTTCCTGCGGGACAATGTCTAAGTATATGTTTGTCTGTTCTTTGTTGTGTATTTTGTGTGTGATATTTTTTATGCATGTTCTAACTTGTCTTCTATAGGTTCATGTTCGTAACATTGCCTTGCGGGGCACACATATATAAGATGATCTTTTTGTTGTGCGCGGGCTGGACAACAACTCATCTGATCTGTGAATAATTCTGTGTTCTAACGTCTATTGCAGGGCTAACATTTTTGCTAACCATGTCTTTGCAGGGTTTTTGTTTTTAGACCATTATCTCTGCCGCTTCCCTTACTGAGTACCTTTTGAGGACTCACCCCTTATAATTATCATTTTGAGGAAACTCTGGTTAGTGCGTTGGTGATAGTCAGCTGAGTGGGTTGGTGATAGTAGCAGCAGCAATAGCAAGGACGAATGTTAATTTGGATGCTCGTGACGGTATGGTCACTTGAGCGTAGTAGATTACTGGCTCTGTAGGAGTAGATTGAATTCTGAGCATATAGATCTGGAAATATGTTAGGATCATATATGTATATGTTCAGTGGTTCAGAATCATTTGTATATGTTGTGCTGTTCTTTATTGCCTATTTGAATTGTTTAATCGGGGAGTGATGGGCTCCTTTCTGGTGCTTCTGGATTGATCTGAGCTTAGGTTGATATACATATACATATGATCTTCTGCGTGAGGTATCTTTGTTTCAGGTGTATGACTTATGTTTTGGGATTAGTATGGTCGGTTGTGTAAATGGATGGAAAAGCTAAACAAGTAAATCTGATTTCAGAAAAACTAGAATTTTGACCAAACTTCCGCGATTAAACTGCACTAATTAGATGAGTGGTTTAAGCTGAACATTTTTGTGAACATAGCCCTATGTGTCTAGTATTTTAAAAAATTTACAGAATATATTTTTGAACTCTGTAGAATCTATTAAAAATATTTTACTAACCGAAGGTCTTCTATGAACAGTTTGTAGGAAAATCTGAAATGGTGTCTGCATGAGGGGGGTGGTGACAAAATGTCAAGGGACAAGCCCCCTTGATTTAAGGTAGGCTAGAGACAACATCCCTTAAATTAAGGTACGCTACTTTTCTACTTACAAAATACTACCAAACATTATTATTTCTAACCCAAACTTCATAATCCGGATGTTAAGGCTTCTCTAAGCCCGAGATGGCTTGTGTAAGGGTGATGGTGTGTGGGAACCTTCCTTGGGCGCGTGTGGCGCATGAAGACCTTCTCGGGCGAGTGGAAGGTGGGGAAAGGCAATGGTTGACCCCAAATCAAGTGTACTGCTACTGGATGACTCAGAGTGGCATGTGAGATCTTCAAGGTGCCTCGTGGGGTGCCTGGGAGGCATGTGGGAGGCTAGGATGCTCACCATTCGACCCCCGTTGAAGCTTGACCTTGTTTCCTCCAAGTGAATGCCCATGTGATGCATTTGTAGAACCCTTCCTTGATCATCCTCCCACTCCTCTCCTTGTTCTATGAGTCTCATGAAGGTATTGAGACTCTCTTGAGCGTTCTTGAGTCGAGACCTAGTCATAGGTCCACCGAGGCCTTGAAGAGGATTGGGCTCCTCGGGTGCTTGAACTTAAGCTTTCACTTGAGAGTTGGAGTGATCCTTGGTGATGTCCACATCATACCTTTCCTCTTGAAAGGAATCCATCATCGGATTCATTTCTTCAAGATCACCTTCATAAGGAAGCAAATCACAGATATTAAATGTTGCATGCCCATTATAAGAACCATCACAAGGAAAATCAAGAACATATGCATTATCTTTAATCTTCTTTGTGATCTGAAAAGGTCCATCTCCCGTAGGTGAAAGTTTCCTCTTCCTAGCTTGTGGGAACCTTTCCTTCCTTAAATGCAACCATACCCAATCACCTTCCTTAAAACTCCTAAATCTTCTACCTTTGTGAACCCTTCTAGCATAAGACTCATTTATCTTTTCAAGTTGGTTATGAACCTTAGAATGCAAGTCTTTCATCCTCTTGGCTTTGGTTTTACCATGAACATCTAATTGATCCACATGTGATAAAGCAATCAAGTCTAAAGGAGTTAAAGGATTGAAATCATAAACAACGTCAAATGGACTATATGATGTAGATGTATGGTATGCTCTGTTGTATGCAAATTCTACATGAGGTTGACATTTTTTCCAATCTTTCAAGTTCTTCTTAAGTATGGTACTTAGGATAGTAGGGAGGGTTCTATTAGTTACTTCAGTTTGCCCATCAGTTTGTGGGTGACTAGATGTAGAAAACATCAAACTAGTACCTAACCGAGACCAAAGTGTTCTCCAAATGTGACTCAAGAATCTAGAATCCCTATCACTAACAATTGATTTTGGAATGCCATGGTACTTCACAATTAGTTTAAAGAACAAATCGGCCACATGAGATGCATCATCAGTTTTGTGGCATGGAATGCAATGTACCATTTTAGACAATCTATCTACCACAACAAAGATAACATCATGTCCATGTGAAGTCCTAGGCAAACCACTAATGAAATCCATACTTAAATCAATCCATGGAAGAGAAAGAGTAGGAAGAGGGGTGTACTTCCCTTTCGGTTTCAAGGTAGATTTGGCCTGTGGCAAGTCACACACCTTGCACAAGCCTTGGCCACATCCTTCTTGAGACTTGGCCAAAAGAAATTGTCTTTGACAATCTCATATGTCTTTTGAACACCAAAGTATCCCATGAGGCCGCCACCATGTGCCTCTTTGATAATGACTTCTCTAATGGAGTTTCTTGGCACACACAACCTTTTAACCTTAAACAAAAACCCATCAAACATGTAGCAGCCTTCTCGGCCACTCTTAGAACATTGTGCATAAATTTCACCAAAATCATGATCATGCTCATACATGTCTTTTAAACACTCAAAACCAACAACCTTAGCATCAAGTGTCGCAAGCAATGCATACCTGCTAGATAGAGCATCATTCACAACATTCTCTTTTCCCTTTTTATACTTAATCACATAAGAGAAAGACTCAATAAACTCTACCCACTTAGCATGCCTTTTGTTCAGGTTACCTTGTCCTTGGAAGTATTCTAGTGAAAAATGATCAGTGTAAATGACAAACTCTTTGGGCGAAAAATAGTGAGACCACACTTCTAATGATCTTACCTAAGCATAAAGCTCTTTGTCATAGGTGGAATAATTGAGAGTGTCTCCTCCCAACTTTTTACTAAAATAAGCAATGGGACGGCCTTCTTGGTGCAAAATGGCACCAATGACTATCCCACTTGCATCATATTCCACTTCAAACACTTTTTCAAAATTTGGCAAAAAAAGCAATGGTGCACTAACCAACCTCGACTTCAATTCAAAAAAATACTCATCTTGGGTTTTACCCCATTCAAAAGCAACATTCTTCTTGGTTAATTCATGCAAGGGATATGCAATTGTTGAAAAATCTTTCACAAACCGCCTATAAAAACTAGCAAGTACTAGGAAAGATCTCACTTCAGTTAAAGTGTTGGGGGTTGCCCACTCTTTCATTGCAATCACTTTATTTTCATCAAATTTTACTCCATCCTTGCCTACAACATATCCTAGAAAGTTTACTTCACTTGAAGCAAAGACACACTTCTCAAACTTAGCATATAAGCCGGCCATAAGTGTATCTAACACATGCTTCAGATGTTCAACATGTTCATCATGGGATTTGGAATAAACAAGAATATCATCGAAGTACACAACAACATACTTTCAATCATCAAGTGCAAGACATGGTTCATCAATCTCATGAAAGTGCTAGGTGCATTAGACAATCCAAATGGCATGACATTCCATTGATACAAACCAATTTTAGTTTTGAATGCTGTTTTCCATTCTTCTCCCTTTTTCATTCTAATTTAATGATAGCCACTTTTTAGATCAATCTTGGAAAACACAGAAGTGGCACTCAACTCATCAAGCATATCATCAAGTCTAGGGATAAGATGTCTATACTTTATAGTGATTTTATTGATGGGGTGGAAATCCACCATCTGTCTATTCCTGAAATGTTTAATATGTGGGGGTGACTTTTGGTGGCATCCCGTCCTCCAGGTACATTTTATTGTACCTCAAGTCAATTACCGGTCTTTCAACACGGTAACCACAGATAGTACCGAGTCCTAAGACTATTCGATACTTAGTGTCAGAACCTGTACATTACTTACCATTTCCTCTTACTTAGTCTTCTTTCATGAAACTGATGTAGAGCATGAATACTTCCTGCCCGATCACCCTGTCAATTTACATTATCATTTCCCTTTGCTAGTCCGTTTGTAACTAACAAAGAAACATTCGGTGGTCATTGCACTTCTGTGTCCATAAACCATTCTCTATGTCCATAGACCATTCTTCACATCATTTCTAAACCATTTTACAATACTATCCGCCTTGGGCCCAGCCCGCGCAGATTTTTCTTTTACCCGTGGACCATCTCTTGGACTATACGGATAAAACACATCTTATGGGTTAAGGGTGGACCATCCTTTATCCGGAGGACTATACTCACTTAACCACCTTTCGTGATATGTAACATATCATCTGCACTGTTTCTGACATTTCATGCCAAACCTTTGCAAAACACATCATCAACAGTGCATAACAGAAGTCCTAAAGGCAACCCAGACACAACATCTGAGGACCGTCAACCTTCAGTCCATGTGCGTAGACAATTTGTGCATGTAGGAAAATCTCCATACGACTCCAGAATTTGTGATCGCAGAGCTGACAATTCTTGCAATTCAAAACATTACCATCACCATCGACACAACCATCATCAGATTCATTACAGAAATCAGATCCAAGGTATCATTCTGGGTTTCTGGATCCTTTGTCAATTCCTGTCCGTCATAATCACTCGCAGAAGATTCTCTGGAACCTGAACCTGCCATTGTGAGAGAAGTTTAAGCATTGGAAATGCTCCAATCTCGTCAAGCCATTAGCGCTCATAGCGCTCTGTAACCGGGGTGTTTTGGCCCTCGAAACACTTTCTGTACCTTTATCAATCATAATTCTGTTTTGGCAGCATTGCTCAATTCATCGCTTGCCACAGTTCTGAACTCTTTTTCAGATCAGTCAGACCATTAACTTTCATCTATTATTTCTATACTCGGGGGTGCCTTCTTTCATTGTCTGTATCATTATCAGTGTCATTTCGGCATCAACCCTGACATGGCTGATAAGAGCATCAACCTCTTCGCCATCACTTTCTTCATCAATCAGAATAGTCATATCTTTATCTGTCTTTCCATCATCCGTGGTGTCCTTTCGGCACTCAGGCTTGCCATCAATAACTATCTTCAGCTGCCCTAGCTCATCTGCGGCTATAGTGGGGAAGCTGTCTATGTCGGTGGAGAAGGACCTACATTTCCAATCTCCCGACGTTGACCTTACTGTCAGGTCCTTTCTGTTTCCTGTTCAATCCATATCATAACAGACAATACAGTTAA
>JBBYHH010696013.1:0-10023 GCA_038382905.1 Daphne laureola
AACATATAATTTCATTTATCAGACTTCCATATACAATGTATTATAAGGTTCTGATAAATTTACAAACCGACCACCGGAAAAATACATCGAAAAATGGCATAATTCCGGGGTGGGTGTAACACATGAAGACAAAACATGATCAACATTCTATAATTAGATCAACATTTGATGCATGTAGACCGACATGGAAACATATCAGCATTAAAACTTTTGATCAGCATGTTAAGTCATACAAATCGGCATTACACAGAAGCAGATAAGCATTTGATGCATTAACGATCGACATGAAGACAGAACATGATCATCATGAAAAATTCTGAGGAGCCTTACCATTTTCTAGTTCTCTTGAGGTTCCTTTTTAGTTTCTTCTTCTGATTTTGTATCTTGAATAATTAATGGTTCACAATCTTTTCCAGTCAACTTGACTTGCTTCATCCCTTTAATTCTTGTGTTGTCCCTCAATGAATGTTATCTTGAAGCCAGGCCATTCCATTTGTTGCTTTGTTGCTTCCGTTTGACATCTTTTTTAATGGAAAGGAATTTATGAATTAGTACATTATCCCGACATTCATTTATTAGAGAATATAGATTTTGAATATCTAGACTAGGTACTTGTACGTTCTAGGATTCTTACCTCTTTTTGTTGTCCACAGTTATTTTTTCGACATCGTATAATTCCATATCATCTTCTTATTGATCATGTGAGGAGATGATGTTGTCCTGTGTGTTCTCAGTCTCCATCTCGTTCTCCTCTGTTTTGTTAGGAGGATCTTCATTCTCAGTCTTCATCTGATTCTCATGTGTCTCCTTAGGAGGATCTTTAGTAGCAGCTATTGTGATCTGCTAAGTATTGTTGGTCGTCTGTTTAGGAGCGATGTTTTTGCTCTAAGAAGCTAATATGTTCTCAAGTTCGGAGATGATGTTCTCCATTTGTTTAGGAGAAGCGATGATGTTATCAGTTTGAGATACTGCTTTCTCCGTCTTTTGCGTAGTAGAGATGATGTTCTCAATTTCGGAGATGATGTTCTCCGTTTGTTGAAGATCTATGGCCATGGTGGCACTGTTCTCAATTCCGGTTACGATCTTCTCTTGTTGTTGTTGTGAATCCATCGTAGATTGATAGATTTCAGGTTAGAGAATTGGTAGTAAGATTTCTGAAGTGAAGGAAATGAAGAGATGAAGAGAATTGAAATTTGAGAGAGAGAGAATGGTTTGAGAGAGTGAGGAAGAGTGCGTGAGGAATATAACTGCAGTAATGGCAAGAATGGTGGGAGCGAGATTTTGATTTTGAAATAGGGATTTTTTGAATGAAATATGAGCAGTTGTATTTCTCTTTTCTTTTTCCTTTTCTTTTATTTGCCCATGGGTAACCTTCATTGTAGTGTGGTGCTTTGTTGCTATTTTGTAGGTGTGTCAGATGCAGGAATGGAGTGTTGACATGTGTAAAGTAGTAATTTAGGTTAAATGTTTATTTATTTTTTGAAGTCATACATTTAGTGTGTGTTGGAAGAGGAAACAATAATTTTTAACGGTCATAGTAATCTTTTCATTATTTTATGGTCAGCATCACTACTATGGAAGATTAACATTGAAATGTATAACTCTCATATTGATTTTTCTAATGTTTTTACGGTCAACATTATTGGCTTTTCAGATCGCCATCAAGAATGTGTGGATCAACATTCTTGATTTTGCGATCAGCATTCTTCCAAGTCTTATGTATGCTGATCTAACTCTTGTTGGTTTCTATGCTGATTATGTATATTTATTTTAGTGATTATGTATGCTGATCTAACTCTAATGTATGTTGATCTATCACTTATGCATGGTGATCTATCTTTTATGTATGCTCATCAAACTCTGATATATACTGAGCTAAATTTTATGTACTCTGATCTATCACTTATACATGTTCATCGAACTCTGATGTATGTTTATTTATCTCTTATGTTTTCTGATTATGTATTATTCTATGTTGTCCTAACTCTTATGTATGCTGATCTATCCCTTATGCATGTTGATCTATCTGTATATATGTTGATCGAACTCTGATGTGTGCTGATCTAAATTTTATGTACTCTGATCTATCACTTATACATGTTGATCGGACTCTTATGTATGATGATCTATCTCTTATGTTTTCTGACTATGTATTGTTCTATGTTGTACTAACTCTTATGTATGCTGATCTATCTCTTATGCATGTTGATCTATGTCTTATATATACTGATCTAACTCTGATATATGTTGATCTAATTCTTATCCATGCTGATCTAAGTCTTATGTATGCTTATCTATCTATTATACATACTGATGTAACTCTGATGTATGCCAATCTAACTCTTATGCATGCTGATCTAAGTCTGATGTATGCTAATCTATCTCTTATGCATGCTGATCTAACTCTGATATATGTCAATCTAACTCTTATGCATGCTGATTTGTCTCTTATGTTTTCTGACTATGTATTATTCTATGCTGATCGAAAGATTGATCAGCATAGTAATACATATAGATCTGCATAAACAAATAGCTAATATTAATGTCCACAAAAGAAATCAATGATGTCTAGGGAAGCAATAAGCATAGCAATATATATAGATCCATATAAAAACAAACAGCTAACATTAATGTTTAGAAAAGAAATCAGTGATGTCTAGCGAGGCAATCAACACAGTAATACATATAGATCCGCATATAAACAAATAGAAAACAACAATGTTTGATCAGCATTGCAGATTGAACCTTTTTATTATCTCAGCTGAATTTTTGTCATTCATTTCGTTGAATTCTGACACCATAAGATCTGATAGATAGTTTATCCTGCAGCAATCTAGATAGTGCTGATTGTCAAGCCTTGACTTGAAATCATGTCCTCTTAAGAATTCAATGTGTTGCACCGTAAAGATAGCATTATCAGAATAATTATCGTTGAGTTCTTTTGCTGATTTTTCATCTTTCCAGTCAAGCATTGTCAGTCTTGGGTCCTCACTACATGTTGCACTCCTTTCTTTGTCATCCTTGAAGTATTCAGCAATGACACTTTTCTGCAAGAAATTTTCCAATCAGAATTAATGTTAGAACCGCATCTTTAACAGTAGAGAACAACATAGGAATCCAGATCAACATGTAATGTGAAAACGATCAGCATGAGTAACTATAAATATCATTATACCATGTGATCCATATGATCTTTGTATTTGGCAGTGGTGTTGGCCCTGTAGTCCAAATAGTGGATGCAGTTGTTTTTCAATTTGAAAACCATTAGGAAGAAGTGGTTGTTTTGGATACAAGGAAAATAGATCTGTATATATGGAGTTAAGCATTTTAGTTAGCTAACATAAAAATGTAAATTTAGAATAGTTGAAAATTGTTTTTTTACCATCTTGGCATCTTTGAAGTTTTGAATTCCTCAGCTTTCAAGTTCAAAGTTGAGGGCATAGATTCCTCCTTCTAGTATTTTCTTCATCCTTTTTTCCTTGTTCTAATAGATGAGTCTTCTTTAACTTCTTGTTTTGCACTCCCAATAGAAATCTATATATAGCAAGGGTGATCAACATTGAATATAGTTGTGAACAAATATGGTTTAAAGATTGATCAGTATGTATTTACATATAGATGGGATGTCATGAAAAGTGTGTCCATGTCTCTAAGCTTTTCATTCATCATGTTGCAGAGTACATTCACCACATCACTTGATACATATTTTTATCCTTCAATGGAAGATAGTTCTTTGAACCGTAGATCAATGTCTTTGTATGTTACAAAGATATGGTGGTAGTAGTAAAAAATTATTAGTCTAACTGATTTATATTTTCAAGTAGCTAAAGTAAGGTTTTGATGTTTATTTTTTTGGACCATTGTAGCTGAGGGTGTAGTTTGCAGCCATGAATATTTCTGGTTCTATTTCCTGAGATACATAATCGAATAAAGCTATTTCCTTCATGAATTCATTTTGTAAGAGATGCATTATCTTTCTCCTTAGTTATCCTGCTTCTTTATTCCTGAAACATATATGACGAGCATCATGAGAAGCCAATAAACATTACTTATAAAACTGTCATTATTACTATCAAAGCAATCGATCATCATCATCATCTTCTTAAAGTACGATCATCATGCACTGACAGTCAGATCAACATCTTAAACATAAGGAAGCGGGACAGATCCACATTACATAACTTTATGATCAACATGGTCATTGAAGTCCAACAAAAATTTATGAATACTTTATTCAAAGATTTCTGGCCATAAAAATGACATGATCCCTATAATATTCAATCACCATGAGATATTTAGAAGATCAATATGGATTTCTAAGCAACATTATCCTTTTGTTTGTGTCATGTCTTCTATATGATTTTTTTTTTCATTTGTGAGACATACAAAAATAGAGAGTGAGAGAGAGAGAGAGAGACAAAGAGACAGAGAGGGATACTAAGTACAAAAATAATTTTAGATGATTTACCACTTTTTTGTGTCCTACATGTCTTGTTTGGAGGAAGAGGATGCCATTGATATTTTGGTTTCTTCAAACTGCTACGCGAAGATTAGGGTTTGAGAAAAACACGATGAGAGAGAGTGAGATAGATATATGGTGAAGTTTCTCTGAAATGAAATATGAAGGTAGACAATTTTTTTATGTCTGGTGTTTTCGTAATTTCCTTGGTGTGGTTAAAAGTAACTGTAAAATGTTATTTACAGGCTTGTAGTTATATGTCAATCTGTAAATAAATGGATGTTGATCTTTCGCTTGTGAAACTACCAAGTACTACAAGCTGTTCTTGTTTTCTATGTCGATCGGAATGGCTACTCATACTGCTTTGTAAGTATCTTGATGTCGATTGGAACACATAGTTTTGTTGATCGGCAGTCTTTTTAACTATTTATTTTATTGTTACCTTTTTGTAACCCACGTGATAAGTTTGATGTTGATCTCCAACAGATTGGATGTTTATCGTGACGACATTGAATGAGTATCTTTTCTTTTTTCACATCCTAATTTTTTTACTTTTCACCCAAATTCTCAGTAATCAGTCAAAAATTTAAGAAAAGGAAAATTATATCCAAACCAAGCACGGTTCTAACAGTTACCACTTTTCAAAAAAAAAAAAAACTTCTTCGTCTCCTCTCGCTTTTTATTTCTATAAACTGGAATCTTTTACCATTGTTCCCAATCTCTCTCTATGTGTGTTTGTTCTCAAAGTTTGTCTCTGTCATTCATCAGATCATTAAAGAAACTACGGACTCGTCTTCTTCTCCCACTCGGTGATAGAACAAAAGAAACATAGGTAACTCTATGAACTCAATGTTGTGAAAACCTATTGTTGAAATCACTCTCTATCTGTATCAATTTGTGTTAATAATTTATTTATTTATATATAGAAAGTGGTTTCAAAAGGAAGTCTCAGGGTGAAGAGCTTCCACTAAAATTCTACTAAAAAAATTCAAACAAAGACAATAAGAATTTAGAGGAAGTTAAGTCTTTTTTCTACTATGAAGAAGAGCAAGTTAAACAGTAACAAAAATCAAGCTTTAAAGGTAAAAGCCAAGGGAATTCGAAGAAAGAAGGAGCTAGAAATGAATCTGAAGAATCGAAAGTGCAAAATGCACCGGCAAAGAAGATGATCCAAAAGAGGTAATGAAACATACAAATGATGTTTGATGTTTATATAGTGAAGACTACTGATGCGATGTTAATCTGTCTTCATCTGATGTTGATATGTGTTTGTGGAATTTCGATTTGAACATAGCTATGATGATCTTTATTTGTTCAATGTCGATCTTTGTTTGCAGAATGTCGATCTGAACATAGCTATGATGATCTTTGTTTGTTGAATGATGATCTTTTGGTATCGTATTATGATCTTTCTTTTTCTATTGGATGTCGATATTAGATAGGCATGTGTTGCTTCTCACTCTGTAGGTGTTTGATCATATGGCATAGATAACATAGCTATGATGTCGATCTGAACATAGATATGATGTCGATCTTTCTTGGGTTAGTTATGTTGATTGATGTTTCTTTGTACAATCTTGATCTTTATGTACCCTTTTGTTCTTGTAACTATGTCAATTTCTGTTTGTTGGAAGTTGATGTTAAGTTACCTACAATGTTACAGAAAGAAGGATTGTGGTAAGGAAGTGAAGGAAATTGAAGAGAAAGACTTTAAAAAGGGACCCAACCGAAAGTAAGCATTATCTATTAATTTAGTTCATTTTGTCCTCATATTTATCTTAGATGCTGAGCTTATTGGTGCTTATGGTATTTGAGGATTCAGGTTTGTTTTGATTATCGAATATAGTTTTATGCAGATTATGTTAAGTTGTATGATGATCATGTAGAAGTACATGTTGATTATATTTTATTATGTGTTAATTTATGTAGTGTTTGCATGTTGATCTTTTCAATTGCTATGCTGATTATGCATCTTTGGTATGTTGATCGTTTAGTGTTCCATGCTGATCTTTTTTATTTCTATGATGATTATGTGAAGTTGTATGTTGATCATGTAAAATACATGTTGATAGTATATTGTAGTATGCTGATCTTTTCCATTTCTATGCTGATCATGTTTCTTTGTACGTTGATATGTAGTGTTCCATGCTGATGATGTTTCTTTGGTATGTTGATCTATAATGTTGCATGTTGATTGTTTCCAATGATATGTTGATCATGCTTCATTATATGCTGATCTATAGTTTTCCATGCTGATCTTTTCTCTTACTATGCTGATCGTGCTTATTTTTATGTTGATCCTCTAGTGTTTCATTCTGATATTTTCCATTGCTATATTGATCATGATTCTTTTGTATGCTGATCTCGTGGTGACCCATGCTAATCTTTTCCATTGTTATGTTGATCATGCTTCTTTCTATGCCGATGCTCTAGTGTTTCATGTGTGATCTTTGCCATTGCTATGCTGATCATGATTCTTTCTATGTTGTCTCATGCTGATTATTTTTCATTTCTATGCTGATCGTGTAGTATTCCATGGTGATCATTTTTATTTCTATGTTGATTGTGGTTCTTTCTATGGTCATCCTATAGTGTTCCATGCTGATTGTACAGGCTTTGTATATTGTTCGATGTTGATTTTACTTTTGTAAAAAATGCATGAGGGTTGTTTCTAATCGAAGTTATCTGACTGACTTTGCTGAAGTTGTTGAGAAAGTCAGAGGAAGTGAAGCCCACCAGAGGGCTTTAGAAGAAATTAATTTCGGACGGATGGTGCAATTCGAGCCAATAACTAATTGCAAAGGTAGTATCGACATGGTGATGGAACTTGTTCGCAACTTTGATACTGGATCAGCAACTATGATGGTTGGACCACACCGAATTGAGTTGTCTGACTTAGATGTCAACATTGTCTTTGATTTTCCCATTGGTCCGAAGAAGATTGAGATTTTAGAAGGCAGATTTTATGGGGATGTTGATGATGAAGCTGTAGTGGAGTGGCGAAAGCGTTATGGATGCGTCCCCCCAACAAGGAAAGTGTTGAAGAATGACCTTCTCACAGACAAAGATGCAGGAGACCATTTCAAAAAGTGTTTCATAGTTTTCATGGACACCTATTTTATTGCTCCAAATAAATCATCTGTGACTCCATCAAATTGGAGAATTTTTAAGATTCTGAAAAACATGGATGAGGTGAAGGAGTACAATTTCTGCAAGTATCTCCTTGATCATTTGGTTGCACAAATTAGAGATGGAGAACGGAATATGGGTGGAAATTTATCATTTTGTGTACAATTTATTCAGGTACAATTTGATTTGTTAATTTGTATGTGCTGATCGTTGTATCTGAAATGCTGATCTAATCCTGGTCTGGTCACAATTGCATATTGTAATACATCATAACACTATGCTGATTTGTTACTTACTCTATGCTGATCATTATTTGGTGCAGTTGATTTATTTGGACATAATCCAAAGAATGGAGTTTGAATACAATAGATATTTCCCGTTGATGAAGTGTTGGACAAATGCTCTTTTCATTCAGAGGATCAATTTGATGAGGAGCAAGGGAAGTCAGGACCTAGACATAGCCAAGGGAAAGGTAATACGAGAAATTCATTTCTTGTTCAATCGATCATCATATTAAATGATTCCCAATCTTACTTTTAATTTTTTAACTGATCACTTTTACAGTATTCAGAAAATCTAAAGAAGGAAAGTGTTGTTAAAAGAATAAAGATCGAAGAGAAGGCCAGACTTTAAATGAAAATTATAAAAGGTCTAAAGCAATAGTGTGTCAACCTTCTGATGGTTTTGAGAGGGGATCTTCAATAGTTTTGGATGTGTTAGCTGGATGTGAGAGAGCACATCTAAAGCTTATCAACGCAGTTGTGAAAGTTGGTCATTGATGGCCAGAGCAAACAAAGAATGTGATAGGTCAGGTTAGTGTTAAAGTACCTAGATTTGTGAAAAACAATCAATTAAATAAAGAGGAGCTTGTAGAAAGTTGGCTTAAATCAATTAAAGATGCTTTCAGTTTTGACTTTGAAAGTGCTAACGAGAATGAGGAAAGAGAGGTGATGGAGAAGGAAGAAAGAGAGAAGAAGGAAAATGAAGAAAGGGTTATGAGAGAGAAGGAAAATAGAGAGAAGAAGGAGAAGGATGAAATGGAGAAGAAAGAGAAGGAGGCAAGGGAAAAGAAAGATAAGGAAAAATGGAAGAAGAAAGAGAAGCAAGAAAAGGAGAAGAAGCTGGAAACTAAGAAGGAGAGGAAAAAGAATGAACTAAAGAAGAAAGTGTCGAAAGAAGAGAAGAAGAAAGTGAAGAAGACCACTCCAACCAAAAAGACATCATCGAAAGATGATGATGATGTATTAGTGAATTATGAAGTGCTTGATAATCTTGTTGAGGGAATTCAAGTTTCAGCTTTTGTTTAATTTTTTACTACTTCTGATGCTAATATGGTTTGAAGGATGCTGATTGTGCTTTTTCTCATGCTAATTAGCTTGTCATGTTAGCTGAAGAAGCTTGTACTGTTGGTGGTGGCGATCATTCTTTGATGGATTCTTCTCAGAATGTTTCTCATTCTGAGCAAGTTGTCAATGTAGCATCTAATACCGAGGGAGGAAAGAACGTTCCTGAAGTTTCTAATTCTTCTGTTGCTGCTGATCTTTCTTTTATGGATGCTGATGATTCTCTTCCCCATATTGATCATCCCAAGAATGTAACCGAGCAAGTTCATGAAGCTCAAGATCCTTCAATGATAAGTCAACATGATGATGAGGGATTCATCTCTAAGAAGACTGCTGAGGTTGAGAACGTGACTATTCATGTTGATCCCTCTATCATAAATGATCATCTTGAGAAATAAGAATGAAAGGAGGATGATGAGAAATTAGCTACTGAAAATACTTCTGAGGTTAAGCACGTGATTATTCATGCTGATCCCTCTGGTTCAAATGTTGATCCTGAGAAGAAGGAACAAGGAAAGGATGATCAACATTTAGATACTGAGAACACTATTGACATTGATCGCGTGACTATTCATGTTGATCCCTCTAAGTCAAATGTTCATAGTGAGAATAAAGAAGGAGGAAACAATGGTGAGGATTTATTTGGTGAGAAGACTGCTGAGGCTGATCGCGTGAGTAGTCATGCAGATCCTGAGAAGAAAGAAGTGAATACTGCTGAGGAGGTTAAGCATGTGACTATTCATGCTAATCTCTTTGACACAAATCATCCTGATGAACGTAGAAGGAAAGTTTTGGCGTTGGTTTAGGATGATTTTGTGAAGGAAACAACGGAAAGGTTAGAAGCTAGTATTCTACCTACTTACCAAATAGTTGTTGCGGACTATGCTTAGAGCTATGATGATCCAAAAGATCCTCACAAAAGGTTAATTACAAAAATGTTTACTAATTGCATTAACAACAAAATATGGTTGTATTATATTAACAACATTCATTCCAAATCTGCATGCACACATTATGTCACCACCGCTCCGTTAGAACCATCAATCATTAGTGCGGAAGCGTATTTATTCTGAGGCGGCGGATGACTTAAGT
>JBBYHH010696024.1:0-10023 GCA_038382905.1 Daphne laureola
TCATGATTTTCAATGTGAATTTCATAACTCTCGGTAGTAATTTTATAATTAATTCGGATGAACACTAAAAAAAAACGTATTGACACCTAAACGAACACCGAAAAAATATCAAAACATATGACATATGTGTTTCTTTTTCTTCATCTTCTTTTTTTTCTTTATATAAGACTAATTGTTTGTAATTTTTTATTATGAAATAAAAAAATATGCATTTTTTTTAGAAAAATAAGAAAAGAGAAGTGACATAAATATAAATAAATTGAAAAGTAGTGCACTTAGAATGTGCACCATCTAGCGCATCCTAACCTCACCGTTAAAAGAAAAACTAACAACATTCACGATAAGAGATTGGTCAAGAAAGAACTCATCTAGTCTAGTGCGCCGCATCCTCTCATCTTCTCGACGACGGCGAAGAGTTTCACCACCAGCGACTGCTATACCACTGCCAGAACCATCCTCACCCAGCGAAGGGTTCCATGGAAAACTACTTTCGCCACCACCCTGCCTTTTCCAGCCGTCGATGCCGCCTAATTCCGAGCGCTGCTGGCTTCGCCATGCCGCGGACGTCTCGATTCTTTGGAGGTCGATGGCGAGCTCCTGCTCGTCATCGTGATTCGACTCAACCACGTCCTTTGTCCTGCATCCCTTGGAGTCCGGCCATCCGTTACCGGCGTCTCCTGCCCGCGCCGTGACATCTGGGTTCGTCTATCCGTCAGAATAATGGAGGCGTTGCTATCTGTCCATGCCAAGGACGCGGGTGGAGGCGGTCGGTCATGGCTTCTCCAGGGTGCTTCCGGTTTGCTGCCCTCATGGGTCAGCGAGTTCTCTTCGCTTCCATTTGGCCGGTTGCTCGCCTAGACGACTGCTCACCGAACTGGCTCAGGTTTCGGGCATCATACTTTCATACTCCGGCACGGTGGGCACGGTTTGGAGCTAGGCAGATTTATGCCTCTGGTTTAGGTATAGAAATTAATAGGTGTGGAGGGATGTTTGTTGTTGTGACGGGTTCTGGTTGGAAGTCGGGATTTTTTATGTTGGTAAGGTGGATTTGGCTAGTCTCTTGGACTGATTTTTTTGGCAAAAGATGAGGACGTTTAAATGTGGGGTATTCGGTGGACAAAATGTTGTCGAGGAAGGCAGGGTCGAGCAATTGCTCACCCTGCTTGGAGTAGTGATCCGGGAGAAGCTGTGTGTGCAGGGTCTGAAGTCTCCTTTGTGCACCTAGTATTTTGAATTGGCTTGGGTTCATTGGCAATTGATGTATGTTGTTTGCTGGTTTTGGAGGTTGTGTGAGCAGGCGGTGCTTGAGACTTGTTTTTTCTACCGAGATTCTCTTGCAGGGAATAAGCGTTTCCAAACTTGCAAAAAACAAGTTTAGGGTGTTGCTGCCTTCAGACTAATCACGGATGCTACGGACGAGAACCTGTATGAAGCTACATGGGTAGGTGGTAGAAGACATGGCTAGGTGGTAGAAGACATGTCTTGAACTTCTTGGTGCCGCTTTATCTCCTCTCTCGGTTCTTGGTATATGTCGCTATGCTAATGCAACCCTTAATTGTTAGGTGTTTTTCTCTATTTGCTTTGTTTTGCTCATTTATTTTGAGTTTTTGCTATTTTCAGCGTCTCATAGCCTTAAGCTATTTGGCTCTTGTTTTGGGAACTTTAGGTTGACAGTTTTATTCTCATGACCTTATAGCCTTAAGTTATCTGGATCTGGAACCTAGACTTGTTTATGATCGCTTCTGGTTCAGAGCTTTTTTATTGAGTAAAATCCGTCCCTGGTACCTCTTTTTATGTTTGTGATCTATTATGGTCTCACTTTAAGTTTTTGTTTCATTATGGTCCTATTTTTAAGTTGTGCGTCCCATTTTCGTCCTTTCCGTCTAATTTTTCCGTTTAAATGAACATACATCCTAATTTTTTTAACTTAATCAATTCTACCCTGAATATTTTCAAAACTTACACATGTACTTTCAAACTCCACAAAACCTTCACTTTTACTCCCATCTCCCTCAATCCTCACTCCTCCCCTAACATCAATTACAAAGAAGCAAATTAGTTTATACTATTAATTAATTAAAAAAAATAACAACAATTATAAAATAAATAAAAATATCTTGATCAATTAACTTTTATTCTCAAAAATTAAATATACTCGCTTTCCCCAACAATTTGATGCCACTAACAACATATGGGGTTGTAAAAACTATTGTACGAGGAAAAGGAAAAAAACAAATTAGTTAAAGCAGTATTTCGTGTGTGTCTATATATATATAAAAGACACTTTTTGGAATTAATTAATTTTGTTAATAAAGGAGTAATTTTTTTAACAGCAATATTTTAAGTGTAGTACTGCAAATTAAAAATGGTAGGCCCGACCGGTAAGCTAGCTAGCTCACCTCAGGCAGTTGAACAGCCAGGCTTCTTCCAAGTCCAGCACCGCCGGCCTCTCCACCGACACCATCCGCAGCACCTCTGTGTAGCACCTCACCGACTTGTTCATCATTGTTTCCATATCGTCACAGCTTTGGTCCCTGTGTCAAATTTGGGCATAATTTCCACATCCCTGGGGCATGGTGAACGCGAGGATCGGGTAGTGGCTCTCGATCTTTAGCCTCCTTCACCCACACCGTTGTTTATTGCCGGAATCGAGCTTAGATCGATTCATCCCTCCGCCTTGCAAGTTTGATCGACCCAACGTCGTCTCAGCCCCTAAAAATTTCCCTCAGATTGTGAATGAATCTAAATAATTATTTTTAGGATTAGATCTTACACCCAGTTATTAAAATCCAGTCCTCTAGCTTTAGGTGGAGGTGGCGGAGTTTAGGGGAGGAGGGAAGAAGATGGTAAAAGTGAAGTTTTTGTGGAGTTTGAAGATTAATGTATAAGTTTTAAAAATATTAGGTGTAGAATTGATTAAATTTAAAACATTGGGGTGTAGTGTAGCAATTAACTAAGGGTAAACTCGTCATCTCACTCTCTGCCGTCCATTTAAACGGCGAAATTAGTCGGGAAAGATCGGAATGGACGCGTAATTTAAAAATAGGACTATAATGAAGCAAAAACTTAAAATGAGACTATAATAGATCACAAACATAAAAAGAGGTACCGGAGACGGATTTTACTCCTTTTTTATTAGTCAGGACTTTGTCCCTATTTAAGTTATTTTCGGCATTAACCGTTTGAAATTGAATGAAATCATTATGGTTAAAAAAAAAAAACATCAAATTTTAAGCATGGTTAGTAATTGAATGGTTGTGGCTAAATACAATGAACAATTCAACGTTATCAATGTTACACAAAGTACTCCCTGAATTTTACAAGCTTACATTCATATGTAAAAGCTCTAGAAAATTCACGAAAAAAAAAACAGAAAATAAGATAACGCCACATATTTCTTTAATTTAATTATAAAAACTGTAAGGAATTAAAGTTAAAAATTCAAATATTCTAAAAAAAAATCACAACGAATTCTAAAATTATGAATAAAAAACTTAAAAATTCCAAATGCTTTTTAGGGTGTTTGGTTCGCGGATTCTTAGAATCCGTAAAATATAAAAATATAGAAAGTATTAATAATGGAGAATAGAAATGTAGATTCTCGGATTCTAGTAATATGGATAGTATATGAATCATTTTGTAACTTTTATAAAAGTTTATGGATTAATCATGCAATTTTATAAGGATCATTTTGTAAAATTTACAAACATTCTGGGACTAAATATGTAATTTATAGGGATCAATTTGTAATTTTTTTAAAAATTTAAAGACTAAATGTGTCAATATATAAAATTTAAAGACTTTGTTTTAAACATAATAATTCTATTGATTCTATGAATATCTTGTTTATAGATAGTATTCTGAATTCAAAAATTTGTGAAAGAAGAATAATCCTGGGATTCTAAAAATGATAGAGAATTATTTTATAAAATGAATCAAACACATAATTTATAAGTCTAATGAATTTTAAAAATCCATATTCCTAAAATCATTAAACCAAACATCTTAACCCTAACCATTCTAACAAAGTAAAAATTCTTAAACAGGCCCACTAGCCCAGCCCAACTTTCAATCCAGGCCCAACCCAGCAACCCTAAACGCTTACTCTCACCTCTTTTCTTCTCTAGAACCCAGGGGGTGATATCTCATCTGGAAATCGAAACTGTCGATGGTGGCTCGATCTCGCTGGTCCGCTCCGTCCGTCCGTTGATCCAGCTCCTCGCCGACGCCGACTGGATATCTACTCCAGCTCCGATCTCTGAAATCTTAGTCCGAAAACAGTCACATCTCTGATTCCGCTGGTCCGGCGACTCCGCAACCGTCGTTGGGGACTTCATCTCTTTCCAACGTCGCTTTATCGGCGGCCGCAGTGTAAGTAGCACCAGCGTCTTCTTCTCAATTTTTAACCCTCGTAGACTCTCAATATGATTAATTGATTGCTTATTTTATTCGTGTTTCCGTGTTTTTAGAAGCGAAAATGTAAGTGTGATTGTTACTCTGGGTGGATTTGATTCTGTTTGTTTCATGCTTTTATGGGAGCTTAAATTTTGGTTTCTCGGTATGGATTTTATATATTGAAGGACTGCAAATGATGTGAATGGTGGTTTTCCGAGCTTTGAGTCAAACATAGGATTGAAAGTCAAATGTATCAAATGAAAAGGGACGTAAAGAGTAATTTTGGATGGTTCCTATCCATATGTAGAAACAGGAAAGGAAGTTAGAGTTTATTACTTGTAATACTATGGGTATGAGATGGTTGTGATCAAACTGTAGTTTCAGAATTTCCAAAAAAGGATGATTGTTCAGGTCTTTTTTTTTTTTTTTCCTGTTGAATTTGAGTCCTGATTATGTTGAATTCCTGATAAATTTTAACTGGATGATGACTGAGCTCCTTTTACATGCCAGCACTTGAAAATTCAGAACTTTTAAGTTTGTGCATTTAAGAGAAGTCTGTAAATGATTGAACCCCAGTTTTTTTCAAATCAGAGCTAATGCTTCTGATGTCTCCATATGCTTGCGCTGTGGTACAAATGTCTGAACCAGGGTTTCAAGGTGTTATTCTTGGCCCTTTACCGAAGTTTGCTCAGTTGTTCTTACCTCATTTTGCAGTATCAAATTTGAAGAATGGGCAGAAAAGTTAATCAACTTTACATAAATCCGAAGAAATTCGGTTCACTTACTAAACCCTGCATGAAGGAAATGACGGCATTTCTGAACTGCTTGGCACTTAACCAGGCGAATGATGAAAAATGCACGAGGCAAAAGGAACTTTTGAGTGCTTGTATGGATTCTCAGGTTTGTAACTGTATACACAGCTCGTTGTCATTATCCTCGTAATCAATGATTTCCCTGTTCTTCTTAATCACCTCATGGGATTCATGACTTCTGCACAGACCAACAAGAACAGAAAGCCGTGGGGAAGTATCAATTACCATCTACAAAGGCTCAGCAAGGGAAGAAAATAGCTGAACTGCTTTCGTCTCAGAAATACCTTGTCTTGATTATAAATGATAGCAGAAGTGGTCAGGTAGAGGTCTGTCTCCAATTCTTTGGTCAAAATGCTTCATGTCTGTTGGATGTGATGGAACTTTGAGGCTTTAGAGTGCGTTTTAATCTCGGTGATCTATGAGGAACTGAAGATGTACTTCCTGTAAGATACAGGTAGTTAAGCTTGAGCAGTTGCCAGTATCTTCTTCTTTATGTGTCATGCATGTCTGAGGTAGCTTTGCGACAGGCTTTTTTCTTTTTCCCTTGGGATTTATTTAAGTAAAAAGAATAAATATTTGACATTCGTATACCGCTTCATATATGCTTTACAAATTTTTTGTCTTACTAATACTCCCTCTGTATTTCAAAAAATGTCTCATTTGTTTTAGTTGTTTTACAGTATTTAATCTATGATTTTTTTTTATCCATGTTTAGACATAAAGTTAAATATTTTTTATGTATATCATAATTTGCAGTATAAGTTTTCTAAATATAATTTTCTAGAATTTTTTTGTATTATTTTTCTTTGTAAATATTTGAATCAAATATTGAATTTTGAAACAATTAAAACAAATGGGACATCTTTTGAAATACGGGGAGTATAAAACAGTGCTGAACTCTATAGATCTGGGGCTGAACCACATGAACCATGCATATTGTTAATCTTTTTCCATTCTTTTAAGAACAACTGAAGTGCATCTGTAATAAGTAATAGCATTTGTCAGCAGCATTTGTTTCAATGAGAGGAGGTTTGCTGCAGTTGGGTATTGCCAACTCTGATGTTGTATACAAAGCCCATTTGAGCTTCCCAAAGGCAGATTGTGGCTCTACGTTCCACTCTGGATGAACTTTCCATTGCTCTATGATTTTTGATGAACTTCTGTACAAAATTCTTCACCCTAAAACCCCCTTAGTTGTTTGATACTCTTTTCGTCCATGAAAGATTCATTTATTTATTTTGATAATTTTATAATATTTAATTTATGATTTATTTGTATGAATGTTTAGATATTGAAAATTAAATATTTTATATGAGTTATAATTTGAAATTTAATTTTTTTAAATATATATTTTTTGAAAATTTTAAAATTATTTATTTTTGATAAAATTTAAATCAAACATTAAATTTTAAAAAGTAAAATCAAATAAATGAATCTTCTGTGATTGGAGGGAGTAGTATTTTGATCTTCTTTACTTAGAGCTCATTGGCTGTACGTCCTGAAAACCCAGTTAAAATGTTTATGACGTTCTTCCTGGCTCCCACTCCGAGGTGATTTAGAACATTTATAATAATATTAGTTATTTTTAAGTTAAGTTATAGTTAAAATAACAAAAAAAAAAAAAACTATCTTGTTTACTGCAGCAAGCCATTGTAGCTAGCGACATTAATTATTAATTATTATTATTATTATTATTATAAAATCAACCACATATATTATAGTCCCCCATTGATTATAGTCCCCCATTGATTGTCATCCTATCCTATCCGAGCGAGCAAGTTTGCATGCAAGCTTGCTGGATAACTTGGGGTGTGTTTGCATAATTACGCTTTGGTCAAATCATGGTATTGATCAAGTTTGACTGATGTGTTATTACCTTTTTACTCTCAATAATCCTTTATTTCCAAATCACGCAGCAGTCTCTGTCAAATGGGACACGATCTCGTCAGAAGAGCTTTTGTTGTCACGATTGGTCGTTCCCTTTGCTCCTCGGTTCAGTGTCATCTTCAACTCTCCACCTTCGAATCTCCTCGGTTCAGTGTCATCTTCTACTCTCCGATGACTATGAAACTGAGGTCTGTCGTCGGTAGAAACTGCATCGGCATGAAGAACAGAACCAATCCCCTTCTGGGATAGTTTCCAATCCCAGACAATCGACATGGAAAATGACAGGACATTGGTCGCAGCAGAGCAATTCCCCACCGGAATTACAAACGGAACAAACTACGTCGTTCATGTCCTCCTCCGCCGGAGACAACACTGGAACATAGGAGTTAACGCACTTCTCGCCGGGGATGGGTTTCTCTCAGACCCACAACCCGATCCTCTTGACTTGACCCGTTGTGGATTTCTTGATTTTCATCGGCCCTTTTCTTGTCTTCTCCGGCGGTGTTCCCCTGTTTTTCCGCTTCCTGGTCTCTGTTTTTCCCGCTTCCATTGATGAAACCTTTGCATGCCATTTTGAGTGCGTAGTAAACCTTGCCGGTTGGAGAAGTGTTGATGTGGGGAGCAAATAGGGTCTGGTTGCTTTTAAACTTAATGAGGGGTAAAAGGATAATTACAGATCGATCAAATTTAGTCAATATCATGGTTCGACCAAAGTCTTGATTATGCGAACACACCCTTGAACATCTTTAAATGACACTTGGCAATAACCAACTCTTCACGAGATGGCCATGAGCAATAACCTTTTTCACATTTTGCAAAGCTACCAATATTTTTTCGTAGGGAGGAAATATTGGATTGATCGATTGATTCAAAAAAATTCAAACTTTTGGAGATATACCGGATTGATAAGGCCACGTCTTCGATATTAATCTCATCTTCACGAGGGTTGTTGATGATTTGACTCTTTTATAATCTTTCAACCAACGAGTCAGGATTAAGGGCACATCTAGACTTACTAGAAGAAGTTCAAGAAGGAGCTAAACCACGAATGTTGGCTTTACCACAAGGCATTAACATTGTGCATTACATAAAAGTACTGCTTGTCGAAGGTGGGCTTGCATAATTAAAGTGCGAGCTTTCAAGAAGAAACCCTGGACATGGGGCGGTACGACCCAATTGAGTGGGCCTTCCTATTATCCACAAACAAGTAAGATCCGGAATTTTCGAGTTAGAGCACAAAAAATGAAAACTTTTGAAAAACACCATTACGAGGGACCTCTAACACTTGCCTCTACAGCCAGGCTCTCAACCGCAACATCAAGAATCACAATATCATCATAAGACCATGAGGGACCAAGCTTCAAAAACTCCTTACCCCATTTAAAAATCTTTGATTGGGGGGTTCCTTAAACCTCATTGTGTTGAGGGAACTCAAGTCAAGCTCAGGCTGCATTTGCTCAACCTGGTGTCGACACCGCAAAAGACCCTTGGCATACTGGGACATCACCTAACCTTAAGTTTCAATTGATATTGACCCAAAAGTCATCGTGATCCCTAATATCCTTGATGCTCTGATCACGATGGGTTTGACTGCCACAACGGGCTCCTCCAAACACTTTTCACTGAAGAGATCCAACCCCAACTCCTTCTCCACAATGGCCACGTCCACATATTTTTTTTTTTTATTCTTGATGAAGTATTGCTTATCCCTATGAAGCTGCAGGCTCTTGAGGGGGTGAAGTCTTATATCTGGCTCATCAAACAATAGGGACTCGTTCAAGCAAACATCCATCACTAGATCCCATGCTCACTCGATATCAAGCCCCCTCTTCTCAAAATTAGTCCTCCTACCATCCAGGCGACAGGCAGTGAACAAGCGCGCCTTCAACATTGGAATAAAACCTTCAAGGCTCTCAAGACCCTCAGCAATAACGACTGCACTAGAGTCCAGTTGCAGTTAGTTGGCAACCCCACCCCTCGTAGGCATTGAACCCTTCGAGGCGGCGTGCCCCGAGGAAGCCGCAATGGACTTCCTCGTAGCTCTGACCGACCTTGAGGATGGGGAAACAACAGAGCTCCCATCTTCAATCTCCCCCTCTGCAAACACCCACAAAGCAAACCATTAGAATAAACAGAAAGAGAACATATCTAACCATTATATTCAAACTTACATTTCATGGCCAACTAACGCTTCTTCTGCCTCACTAAGGGCATCTCCTGAGAATCCTCGCAGACAACAAGGTCATCATCTATGAGCAATACCTCACAAGGGGCAACAACCCTCAGTGGCACCGCTAACATAATCTTCAAGTTCAAGGGCCTCTTTAACCTGCTTTAACCATTAAAGGGAGGCCTAGAAACAAATGACCCACCTCCACCAGGCGTAGACGAAATGGCTTTACTCGCGCCCTTCGATCCATTATCCCTCAGAGTTGCAGGTGTAATGGAACCTCTAGGCTTAGCAGTAAACTTCGCAGTTGCCATATTCCTACAGCCTCTACCAGACTCTTCTTCCTACCAACGAGATCTGCAACTCTGACCATATTTTCTAAAAAAAAAGGATAGAACAATAAGAAACCATATAATACAATAAAAGCATAGACAAAAACACACGAGACCTCACCACGAGGTGTGACCAAGGCACTGATAATATCTTTTGTGAGATCCCTCCTCAAATCCAAGACTCGGTTCTCGAGGGGAAATGATCCTCTAAGCGCCAGATGACCTGTCACCACCCTCGGCCGGCACGGTGCGGAAGCGTGCGGTCGCATAAGGAGCAACGCGGGGGAATGATGACTTGTAACATAATAAGAATAATAACTCAGATCTCGAGCCCTATAATATATATATAAACTGTACATAATATACAGGAGCAGAAAACCATGAACACTTATGACTATAATTATCCATTGCAGGCGATATCACCAAT
>JBBYHH010696034.1:0-10022 GCA_038382905.1 Daphne laureola
ATCCCAAATAAGTTGAGGTGATGACGATGCACATGTGTGTGATTATCTATAAGTATGGTCGTTACACCAATGATGTTGCCATAGAAGGCAAGTCTGAAGTTCACATCCCGAATATGTAATATGTCAGATTAGTAATACTCTGTACGTACAAGTTAATGTTAGGGCTTACGGGGGCAACTTGATGTAGCCAATGTTGGAATGAATACATAATACCTTTCAAGGTAAATGTGATATGTTCGGTTTTCCGATACCAATAGATCTCTCTTGGTGTTGTTTTCAGAAAATATGTATTTGTGACCGATCTTGCATGAATAAACTATACCAATTGGTTGGGAGTTTTGAGATGAAAATGTTTTTGTGAGTAGCTATGTGTCTAGTTTATTACAAATTTTACAGAACATGATTTGGATGTTTCTAGAATTTATTAAAATGTTAGAGCGACAGGAGGTCTGCTGTAACAGTTTGATTTTGAAAAATTGAATTTTGGGGAGAATCTCACCATCATCTCGTGTGGGAGTTTTGAACTCCGTTCTGCCTGGTAGTGACCCATATCGTATAGCACAATTCAATATTGCCTTTCCAAGGTATCTGCTTTATGTACCCACTATGTGACTACGTTCTCATTGTCTAAAGGTTGGAAATCTGTTTGTCTGAGGTCTAAGGTCTGATGTTGGTGGTACATTCAGATTGCACCATTCTGGTGATCTGTCTGCACCTACGGGTGATCTGATTCGGTCTGTTCTGTTTCAATCTGCTCTGTTATGTTCTGTACCACAGTAGTCAGGTGATCTGTTCTATTTAGTTTGGTAATCATCGAAAGTTTTGACGATAGTTCGGGTTTGGAAAATGTGAAGGATGGGATCTATGCTAGTAATGATATGGTTCCACAATTAAGATTAAGATGTCTCACATGTTTTGTATGGGTAAATTCTGTATTGGTAAATTCGGAATTGGCAAGTTCTGTATTGGTAAGCTCGATATTGGTAAATTATGTACTGGTAAGATTCGGTATTGGTAAGTTCTAAGGGCACTTATAAGACCTGGTGTCGACCACATATGAAAGGTTAGTTGGTAACACCGAACTTCATCATAACGAAGTATCAGAAGCTATTCTATATTGAAAGTTAGTTCGAAGTTTCTACTAAATGAGCCGTTCCTGAGGATAGGACTCGGGAACCATTTGATACCGCCTAGGTTATGGTACAAGTTTCTGTAAGAATGATCAAAGATGGTTCTGACATTGAAGTTGAGGATACTCTTAGAGGACCAAGAGTCCTAAGGGGGGGAGAATGTTACAATCACTCATGGAAAATAGTTAATTTCTGAGAAGAATTGCCTTGTGGCAAAATCTGTTATTCCCAGGACTCAGTTTTAAACATGCAGGAACACATTTTCTAATGATTCTCATGTCCCGGGCAGTAATTTGAGGTCCATCCCATGGGATTTAAGATTTTTATAAGGACACATGAGTCCCGAGCCAAGTTGGAAGGTTTCAGGAGCATCAGGCGTGTTTCGGGCCAATTTTGAGGTCAGGCGACCCAACGCCCAACCCAAGCGATCGCCTAACCCCATAGCAAAATGGACAGGCGCGCGGGTGAGGGCCAGACGATCGCCTGGACCCTGGTGACCGAAAATTTGCAAGGTTAAAAACACAAAAATGGTGAGAGAAAACATAATTTTATTCTTCTCTCTTCCATGGGTGACGGTTTGCAGCTCCAACGGGCAAGAGGGAAGATGCAAAATTCATCCATTTTTCTTGAGAAGAGCTTGGATTCATGTCTAAATCATTAAGGTAGGATGATTTCTTCCATTTCTTTTCCATTTCAAGCTTTATTCTGATGATTTTGATGAACCCTAGGATGAGCTCAAATTTGATTCATGAAGAATGACTTGAAATTGTGATGTTAAAGTGTTTTTAGATTGATTATGAGTAAGTTTAATGCTTGGGATTTTATCACAACTTCATTCTATGTTATGGTTGAATTTTCAAGAAATTAGAGTTAGGGTTCATGATGGAAAGTTGAGGCAAGTTTAAATTGATGCCTAATTACTGTTCTTGGGTGTTTATAGAGGATGTTTAATGCTTGGATAATGTCCAATTCATGGTAAATCATGGAGTTGTGTTTTACGGCCAAATTTGAAGTGGAACATAAAAGTGTTGAATTAAAGAGAAGTAATGATTCAATTGTGTTTTTGGGTTGTTGGTGAGCAAGTTTAATGTTTGAGATTAGTTGAGAAACATCATAGAACATAGAGAATCATGCATGGCCGAAATTATGGAGGATTTTGGGAAATGTTGGAATTTGTTGTGAACTTGGGTTAAGGGTGGTTCCATGTTGTTTAAGTGATGTATTTAAGCATGTGAGAAGTTATTGGAAGTTAAAGAAAATTTCTAGGGTGAAAATGACCAAGTTGGCCGAATTGCTCAATTGTTCATGTATCTTGTTTTGTTGGATTTTGGGTGATGAACCATGCTTAATTGAGTGGATAAGGTGATTACTTGAAGAATAAGTAACTTTAGAATAGTTTGGCGATGAATTTCATTTTGGGCCGAAATCCTTTTTTAAGAATGATTTGAGGTTGTTGGTTGCTTAAGCATGATTTTGTAATGTTTTAGTGATGTATTTGGGCTCCTAAAAATATGGTTTAATGTTGAAGAACAACTCTTGGTTGGTTGGCCAAGTGTTAGGCCGAATTGGTGAGGATGAAATGAAATGTGTATGTTTTTGTTGAATTGTGTTATTTGTTATGTTTTGGCGCGGAAATGGTGTTTAAGGATATAAGGATGGTTATGGAAGTTAATGTGAAGGTTTAGGCACTTTTGGATAAAGTGGTAAATTTATGGAAATTGATAAGTGTTAGAGAAATAGCTATTGAGATAAAATGCACGTTCTGAGAAAGTATGAGGATCTTGTGTGTAATTAATCATAAATGATGATTAAATTATGTTTAAGTGGTAATCTGGAAAAATCTTCAAGTTGTTTAACCACTTAATCTGTAGTTTGACCAACTGGGTCAACTATTGGAATACTAGTCATTGGGTTGACTTTATTTGTTGTGTAAGGTAGAATTATAGAAATTCTAAACCTTACAATCTGTCTGTTTATTATAGAGTGAAAGTCGGGTAGCGGGAAGGATTAACTTGTCTTGGTTCTACCGATTTTCTGTCATCCGTCAGGTAAAGGGTTTAACTTTCTTAATATGCAATGCAGATTTTTCTTCATGCGTATTAGGCTAGTTAAGGGCTAGTACTCGGGTCGAGGGTAGGGCCCAGTGACTCCTGGGGCTAGTCACATGGTAGGGTAACGGTATGCAGGACTTTTATCATATCAGCGTATTCATGTTGTTGATCGACAATGGATCAACTTCTTCTATATTTAGATATAGTCACTTTGTGAGTACGACAGTTTTAGGGGTCGTACACCCCTCACTGGTACCATGCGAATTCTGACCCTTCTGTGCGGTGAGCCTAATAAGCACCGTGGGCGCTGTCGTTCTGGGATTATCTTTTATAATGGAGGTCACAGACCATCCATATGGGACTGTACCAAATATGTCCAACGGGACTTCTGTATTGCATATCATGACATCTGCATTTCATATTCCTGAAATATCTAGGATTGTATATCCGTTAGTCCACTGCATACTGACCCTTTTTTGCAGGCAAAATGCTTTTAAAAAGTTTTATCCGTTATCTCCGCCTACCCCCTTACTGAGTACCTCCTAAGAACTCATCCCCAAATAAACTTATACTTTTCAGGAGTATCTATTTGCCGACCGCAGAATAGTTCTGTTAGGTCGATATGTGGGTTCAGTTTTTAAGGTATATGGCTCCCTGATAGTATATTCGGTTCGGTGTCTAAAGTGGGGGTTAGTCTGGCCAGAGGAATTTTTAGTTATCTGTTTATTTTCTAGTCAAGCATGATTATTTCTGGACTAACGGTTTAACATTTCTGTTTGTTACAAACAGCAGCAGCAACAGTATAGTATGATGCATTCTGGCTCTTTGGCGTAAGTTGCATATAGGTATCATTACATGATTTGCTGTATTCTGATCTGTAAATCTGTATGCTTTATTTTTCTCGGGGAGTTTTTGCCAACCAAGTGGGCGAGACTCCTTTCTGGTGCATCTGGGTTGAGCTGAGCTCAATATTATATGTGTATATTATCTGATTGCGCGATTTTCTGCAAAACTGTTAACGTGAGAGGAAATTAGGAAAAATAATTGAGGGCCGGGTCTTTGGGACCACCAAATCAAGTTAAGTGTTCAGCATCACCGACCACCGCCTGGTTCCCCAACATCTGCTTCCGCAATGTACGCTTCCGCCGTACCGGGAATGGGGGTGGTGGTGACATCGCCCATTGTGGTGCATATCTAGGTAAGCTTCTTATATCGTTGAATGGCTATATCTGTCCAGAGAAATTGAAACTTTCTTGCGTTCTTAAGAGGAATCGAAATTTCTACATCGGCATTTACGTAGTTCCTTGGAATCCTCTCTTGTATTTATTTTCCCTGCATAATGACAATGATACGTTTTAATTTCAGGGATACATAAAAAGATGGAAGAATGGAGAGTTAAATGTGTCTACATAATATCATCAAAAGTGCTCTACATGTACCACCAAGGTTATACCCACTGATTAATCTTGAAAGTGTGGTTGTGACTGGATTAAAGACATGTACATTGAATTAGAACAACAGACTATTTACTCCTACATGTTGCATCACAGCTAGCATGGCCGAATTCTTGGTGGTGATTATTAGCATAATTTCCTCATGAATTAACCATGGTTTAAAAAAAATTCTAACAATTTAGTATCACATTCGTGCATTAATCATGCAAGCAATGTGTATGGTTCAAAATCATTACAAGAACAGTTCAACATGAAGTTCTTCATTATGGACGAATTCACTTAGCAAAAGTTAACACTAAAATTTTGCAACTATGCATGAAATTCAAAACTAGATGTTGCAACATGCTCCCTAACACTTCAATAGGAAATATTAGCAATCAATTTTAGAAGAAAAACATCATACGGTTCGGGTTCAAGAAATCTCTAATTTCTGGGGTTCTTAGGCAAAACCCTTGATTTCATCCATTTTGCATGAAACTGAAGGGGGTAAGTGACACATACCTTCACCAATGATGCACAAGATGCATGAATCCACTAAACATTAATTGCCATAAGGATTTTTTGTGAAAGGGAGAAGGATTAGATATGAAGGTTTCGACCCTTGAAGAACTTTTTGGATGAAATTGCAGACCTTGAAAATGAGTGAGGTGCTAGAATGGTACAACCCAGAGAGACACAATCTCTTTTTATAGAGGCGCAACACTAGCGCCTTGAAATCATTCCTAAAACTAGCGCCCTTTGTAAAACCCGGTGCCGTTTTTATAGAGGGTCGAATTCTGTTTCTATCGGGACTCCGTTTTGAACATGCGGGGGATGTTTTCTTCTAAGTATCATGTCCCGGGAATTCATTTGAGATTCACATCCACGGGATTTCACATTTTGGATTTGGTACGTGAATCCCGGGCTATTTTTCCAAAATTCACTTTGGAGGGCAAAATGGTCATTTTGAAAAATTGGATAAAGTTCGAATTATGTTGGAAAATAAATGGCGCCATGTTGAAAGGGAAATAAGGATGAATTATTTTGTTAAGAGATGATATATATTATGTCATGAGATAAAGAAGAGAAAATGTTATTATATTAGTAAGTGGAGTACACATGTCAATAAAGTGGTGAAGGATGGGAATTAATATCTGGTAGGAAATAAAGGATGGAGTAAAAAGAGGTAATATGTTTGTGATTGGAAAATAAAGGAATGGAAAATAAAGTGGGGTAGTAAGAAAATAAAAAGGAAAGGAAGATATTTTGGATAAAGAGTTAAATATGAAATAGAAAGAAAGAAGGAAAAGAAAAATGTTTTTTCTCTTCTTCTTCTTCTTCTTCCTGCCACAGACGTTTTTGAAGCTTATCTTGGGAAAATGGTGGCTTCTTCAAATCCTTCCTTTTTGCTTGAGGTAAGGATGGATTCATGGTTATTTTGTTGTGGTAGGAAGCTTTCTTACATGGGTTTCTTCTTCCTTGGCCGATTTTGAGTGTTGTGAAGAACTAGGGATTTTTGTGTTTTCTTGAATCATGAAGATTAGTATGAAAGTGAGTTGCCAAAGTGTTGTATGGATGATTAGCAACACTTTTTTTTCTTGGGCTTCATCTCTTCTTCTTCTCTATGTTGGCTGATTTCATCATCAAGTGACTAGGACATTTTTGTGATTTGTTCATTTGATGAAATTGAGATGAAATTGAGGTTCTAAAGTGTTGAGAAGATAATTAGTAGCTCAATTCATTCTTGGATTCATATTGGAACTTCCTCCCTTGTTTAATCATGATGAGGCCGATTTTAAGGAAAAAACATTTAATGATGGATTTTTTGTTGAATTATGGAATTATGATGAATTTGGTGATAGAATTGAGTTTCTAAATTATTGGGAGGATGATTGGACAACTATCCCTTGATAGTTCATGTTATGGACGATTTTATAAATGAAGATTCAAGGTTGATGTTCATTGTTAAATTGTGGATTTAAGATGAATTAGGAATGAAGAGAAGTTCCTAAATAAGTACATGGAATTTTGACAACATTTCACTTGGTTAGTCCTTTGTTTTTCATTTGGCTCTGATAAGTGATGAATTAAGGTTATGTTTTGTGATGAACTATGGATTAGAGTTGGAATGGAGTTGGATTTGAACTCCTAAATTGTTTCTTGATTTCTTGGAAAGAAATCTCGATCGGGTTAATCTTTCTTGGTTACCCAAAATTATAGTATAATGTTGGGTGATGGTTGATCATTTTCGAGATTGGAATTGAGCTTCCTTGTGTTATAAGTATGTTTGGTAGCATTTTTCTTAGTTGACTTCATTTCCAAAATTAGGATGATTTTGATGAAGCTTGAGTTAAGCTTCTTTCTGTGATGAATTTTGATCAGTGATTTGATTATTGCATTTTTGGTTGTTGTGTTGTTGTTCAGTTGTCTTTTCTGTGATTGTGCTGCGAAAATACAGCCGGTATGCTGCTGAATTTTTTGGTCGATCGGGTTACCTTAGGAAAGTACAATGATTCTGTGATCTATGAGGTAAGGGTTTGACTCTCTTTAATATGTATTTTGGGACACCTTCGTGCATATTGGGTTAGTTGAGGCTAGTTTTCGGGATGAGGGTGGGGACCGGTGACTTCCAGGACTAGTTACATGGTAAGGGTAGTGGTATGTAGGTTTTTAAATTCGGGACATACAACTCCCAAATTGTGAGGTTTCTTGATCATTCGTGATCAAAGTGGTCTATCTTTAAGATGAGTGGGTTATGCGCATTGGTCAAATTATGATCAATGTAGTGGTTACGACAGTTATGGGGAACCTAAGCCCCTCGCTGGTACCATGCGCCTGTTATGTATGTGAACCCCGTGTTGAGCTTAGAGCCACCGGGGGCCGTCATGTTTTCGTCCGATGGGACAAGTGGTTATATGTTTCTGTCTGATGGGATGAGTGGTTATATGTTTCCATCTGTTGGGACAAGTGGTATATGTTTCCGTCTGATGAGACGAGTGGTTATGTGCATTTTACATTTCATGCATATCATGATTTAAGATATATAGATTGTATGAACTGTTTAGAATATTGCATACTGTGCATGATAACCTTTTGTGCAGGATTACTAACCTCTTTTTGCAGGTTATTTTCTTTTAAAAAAAAGCATTACCCTTACCTAAGCCTTTACTGAGTTCCTCTCGAGGACTCACCCCCTTATATTTCACTATTTTCAGGAGCTTCTGATAAATGACCTGCGGAGTAGCTCCGTTAGGTATTTTGTGACTTGTACTTTCAGGTACATAGTGCTCTTAGATGTGGTTTATGTTTTGCGCGGGGGTGATCTCGATTGAGTTTGTTTCTGCTTGAGATATTCTGGATGAGTACTTATGAAACTACTAATGGTTAACTCTTTCATATGTGTTAGAAGTAGCAGCAGTGACCTGGAGGTGGTCAAGTGTGTCAGGCTCTGTTGGTGCAGATGCATATGCACATGTAGGATGGATCACAATATGAAATTTGTATGATTAATCAGTTGCTTGTATGATTTGGAAACTATGGTTATTGTATTTAAGTGGTAAATTTACTTAGTCCATGTTTCCTTGATGCTTAGTGTAAGTTATGGATAAGTATGGACATTGATGCTTAGTGTAAGTTATGGATAAGTATGGACATACTTATGATGTTGCCTAAGATAGGTTTTTGTTGCCCTAATGGTTTATGGTTATATACATAAGTGTTATGCATATTTTTCTAAAGTGTGTTTGTGTAACATTACGCTTAAGTGTCATGGGCATTTTTCTTAAGTGTTAGGAGGCTTTGAGTTAAGTAATACTGGGCCGGGTTATGGGACCCACTGCACCAAATAGGTCTCCGTCCGACATCATCCCCCTCTCCGCCCCATTCCGTTGCTTCCACCGAGCGAGGGGGTGACACAACATGTTTTTGAGGATGGGTTATCAGAACATATTTTGGTCTAAGTATAGACTTCTGATGGGTATGTTTGGCCGGGCAAAACCTGTGCCACCGATTGATTCCAGGATAGTTCAGTAAGGGGCCCCACATTACGAGAACTCCCTTGGAATCAGAGGTGGGACTGCAGGCGCACAGTCTAAACATGTTCAATGAGGTTAAGTTTCAGGATTTTCCTCTGTGATTTTGGAGTGCACAGATTTGATCATCAGGGCATGGACATCTGCATCTGACATCATGGATGCAGGGATAATGTCAGGAAGGCATTTTCTGTTATAATTCTGATCTGATTGTGATCCATCTGTCTGATCTGTGTTTGTCGGGTGATATGATCTAAATTATGTTCTTTTTCTTAGGTTGTTTGCATTCATGCATTGCATTACACTACATAGCCTTTAGGAATACTGCTACCTTCTTTGGGTAGGTAGTGAACCATTTCTATAGTGCTCTTTCTTCTTTTGTGAAGTTTCAGGTTATAGGAAACACTCGCTAATTACGAGATCTGATATCGGAGGGTAGGGGTTGAGGCCACACTCCGTCTAAAGTTTTGTGAAAGGTATAAAAAAAACCCGAGGCAACGAGTGTGACAATGAGAACAACAAGAGGATTTGTGATCAACTTGTCAGGTTCTATTTTACTTTCTATATGGGATTTTCTGAGTCTGTCGGCATGACAGTTGTGCAGGGACTTTAGTCTTTTTTGATAAAGTTCTGGATTTTAGGTTTGATTTGGTTATGTGAACATAAGTTCTGGAATGATCGTAACAACTATCACCTTAGGTATCTGCACCAGATTAGGTTTTTTAAAGGAATCATTAGGTAATGAAAATGTCAGAGTTGTGTTCAAAGAATAAGACGACCTCATTATTTTATGTTTAGTGGCATTCTGGAGTTAGGGGATCACCTAGAAGTGTGTTCCTAGTCACCTGGCTCTCGCCTGGCCCCCTGTATATTTTGATCAGGAGTCAGGTGATTGCCTGGAACTTTGTTCCTGGTCGCCTGGCCTTTGCCTGGTCTCCTGTTTATTAAGTATTGAGGTCAGGCGATCGCCTGCCTTTGTGCATTGGCTCGCCTAGTCTTCGCCTGACTTCAAAATTGCCCCGAAATTCACCCTAACTTTAAAAGATCTTCAAGCTTGGTTCGGGTGTGTGTCTCGGGACCTCATGTTCACATCATACGGAGATGTTAGGAGCTCTCACAAGTGCATGAGGAAACGAGATGTATAGAGGATCTGTACATCAATTTTTTGCGAGCAAAGATCGGGTGTCAATGATCCTTGGGTACCGCATCGGGAATGCTGCCCAGGATCTCTATTATGCACCGTTTGATACGGTAGTACGATGTTTCCGAAGTGTGACGGGCTACCGAGAAGAAGATATTATTGGAATTCTCTGGCGTACTAAGAACTTCATGAGTTAGTATTCCTACTCACTACAACTAATAGTAGTTGTGAGTTCA
>JBBYHH010696045.1:0-10022 GCA_038382905.1 Daphne laureola
CTATGGTTTGAAGTGTTTTATGGTTTATGGTTATATATGTATATATGTTGCCTCACATTGTCATTGCAGGTTATGTCGTGAAGAAAACCACTATTTCTACCTGCACTCTTAATGGGTTCTCTCGGGAACTCACCCTTTCATATAAATCTACTTTTTAGGAGCTTGAGGTTGAGGACCGCGAAGCATTATGCTCGGTCATATCATGATGTGTGTTTAAGGTATAGGTAGCTCTTTGGATAGTTATGGTTTCTGTTATGTATGGAAAGGGTGGGGTGAGTTGAGAGAGGACCAGAGGGTATTTTGGTTTATGATTATGGTTATGGGCATTTGTGTATTTTGGGACTAACGGTTATTCTTGTACATTTGTGTTACAGCAGCAACAACAGTAGCTGTTGATAGTGTCAGGATCTGGCATATCCGACCTCCGGTATTGAGTAGTGCTTTCGATTGGCGAATGGCTCTGTAGGTATAGCTTGCATGCATACATGTAGACTCATATATTTGTTTAAGTGTATATTTGGGATTAAATGTATATATATATGATAATGGTTATGTTTATGAAACGCATGTTGATTGTTATGGAAATAATTTCTTGAAATGAGTTATTGCGTTGTTCTGTTGAGAACTTTCTGTCTGTATGACTGTTGATCTGTTTGGAGAGTTTCTACCCGGTAGTGAAAGGGTAAACTCTTTTTTGGATATTTCTGGTCTGACCGGAGCTCAGTTTATCTGCTTGTGCGGAATTCTATTTTACAGGTTTAAGAAACGAAAAAGGTACGTTTTATATTCTGTAAACAGGGACCTGGGTAATGGGTTGATCCCACAATAAGAGCTGCGCATTTAAGGAAGGGACCATTTAGCTCACCGCCGCCCCGTTGACCTCGCATCCGCTTCCCGCTGGGCCGTGTAGCATGGGGGCGGTGGTGACACAATTCATGCGAAATTAACGAAGTGAAACATGTTGCTAGCTCCAAATCCTTAGTAGAACATGTTTCCCAACTCAATTGAACCAAGAAACCTCAGAAATAACAACTTAGAAATCTTACCCAAATTTCAAAATTCACCCAATTCGTAAATGATTCGAGTTAAACTCCAAGGAATCTTCACTTTGGTTGAAAATCATGCATGAGAGGACATTCTCCTTCAAATTTCGGTCAAGAATGGAAGGTTTGGGAGTTTGGGGAAGGTTGGGGTCGAGTTTTGCAGAGCTGGAGGTTGAAGACGATGAGAGTTATGTTTTTTTTCTATCTGTTTTTGGGTTTAAAACCCTCCAGAATTTTGTGCCCAGAGGTTTCGGGCGATCTCCCGTGACCTGCGTCCCGTCGCCCGTGAGTCGCCCGTGCCCCTGTCCTACATGTTCTGGGAATCAGATGATCACCCGCCTTGGCATCCCACTCACCCGACGTTCAGCCGAGTCCCTGCCCTGGCCTTCTTGGAGTGCAGGCGATCGCCCACTTCCAGCGGCGAGTCACCCGCCACTCGCCCGGGTGCCTGCCCATTTTTAACTTCCAGGTTCGAACCACAGGCGATCGCCCACCATTCGGCATGCATCGCCCGGGATTCGCCCGAACCACCTGAACCTGTTAAACCTGTTTCTTTCCCCAACACTTAACCAAAATGGTCAAAACCAAATTATCCAACAAGCCATATAATAATCAAACAATAAGAAACGATAAACATTACCTGAAACACAATTCCAAGTCAGAAATTAACCACCACCATGTACCTTAATCCTTTAATTCAAGCTTCAATCACGAAATGACTTAACCGTCGGCCACTCTACACCGGAGAATCATTGCCGAAATTTAGTGGCTGTAACACGATGAACTTGTTCATCTCATCTTGATTTTAACCAAATCAAGGAGACATATAGCTAAGGTGTCTTGTGTTGGTCCAAGACTCCGACTCAAAATTATAACTGAAGGAACACATCCCAAGGAACACATCCCACAAGTTACATGTTTCTAAAGAAACAACTTACTTCAAGTCCTTAACTGTCTCATCTCTAATCCACCCAACATTAAGGGAAAAAGACCTATGTGAGAAAGTCTTTCTTATTCCTATGTTTGACATGTTATAATTTTTGTTATGTTACATAAGATTGAACAAAGAATGTGATGATGGATAAACAACTTTATTAATTATCCAACATATCTTACAAAATATGTGTGACACCAAAAGATAGTGAAGTACTATCCAATATACTATAATCTACGTAGACCCATTTTTGTAACATGATGAGCAAACACAATTGGTTGTAATGGCTTAGTGAGAGGATTTGCCACCATAAGTTCTATAAAAACGTACTCTATCTTTACTTCACCATCTTCAATTGCATCACGCACAAAATTATATTTATACTAATATGCTTGGTATTTCCATGGTACTTGGGATCTATAGTGTAAGCCATGCCTTCCATACTATCACTATAGATGGTAATAGGCATTTCCAGTTTAATCCGAGATTCTAAGTTCTTAAGGAAGAACCCAAGCCAAAAGGCCTCTTGTACAACTGAGGCACATGAGACAAACTCAGCCTCCATTATTGATATGAACCACCTAATGGTGTTTAGGATGGTTTCAAACCTGGATCTAAAGAGGAGAAGGGATGGGGGTAGAATTGGCCCCAAACCCTAGCTTGTGTGAGCTAGAATTCAGTTTGTATGGTCGGGGTTGAATGGAATGGACCTAGAACTTTCCCACTTGATTGGAGGGATAATAAAGGTGTACATCTTGAGTCAAGTTACATGAAATCAAGGGCTGGAATGGTGGAATAGTAAGGAGAACCCTTGGTAGAACAAGAGAGGCTTTTTGATCTTCAATCTTATTTGTCAAATGAGTTCTAACTTGCATTGTGTTAGTGCTAGGTATACCGTAAGAGCCTTCCCAAAATCAGAATTACAAGTTTATAGAGTGCAAATACTAAAGTGCCCTAGGTTTTAGGATCTAATACAGCTTCTAGAAGAGAGTTAGGCCCTAAACTAGCTATTTAGACTAATTAGTCTAGTTTAAGCTAATAATACAACCCATAAGTGTTTGAATCAGCCAATGGGTTGGTAAACCCTTCAAAAGAATTATGAATGTTTCCCTAACTAGAAGGAGTCATTGGGGTTGGTAGCTCACATGTTGGAGTAAGAAGCTTGCAAATCTTCTACGGGGACCACAGTGAAAGTGACACTTTCACCATCTTCAAATGCTTGCTCAAGCTTCATTTGAACTCCAAGTTGCATGATACCACCTCCATTATCTTCCTATACTCAATACCTTTCCATTGCATACTCACTTGCATATATTTGGAGCCCTTTGGCCTGATTCCTCCAAAGTGTCCCAACAATGGCTAAGTATGGAACATTGTGGTTCTTCTTGACTTGGTTGTTGCTTGAGCCATGTAATGGTGCCTTATTTTTTTACTCAAGGGCTATACCCATCCAATTTCATGCCTACTATTTTCATCTTGAGTCCAAAGACTTGGCGTTCCTCATAGTGCTCTTCCTTGGCTACCAAGGTACCCATGAAGAGACTAAAGCATTCTTGAGCTTTATTTGCCCTAGCTCTTGTCATGGGTCCTCCCAAGGCTTGAATTGGATGAATTATGACTTTAGGGACTTCATTGATGACCTTTCAAGAGGGTGACATCAATAAGCCATGGGTACTAGCACTTGGAAAAAAGGGTAGTGGTGTCCGGTGTAAAGTGCACTTAGCACCCGAGGCTTGAACTGTGGTGTCACTCCCCTTGCCTTCACTTGTTCTTCACTTTAGGTGACCTTGAGCTACTAAACTTGAGCCTGAAGTTTTAAGAATGCTTGTGGGCTTGACTTGTTCTAAGAGTTATTGAAAGGTGCTTGTCCTTTTACTTGTGCTCCTTGTACTCCTAGGTGCACCTAGTGCACCTTCTCCTTCCTCCTCATGACTTTGTGTAGCATGGGTCAGATCATCCCCTCCTTCTTGGAAATAATCCAACCTTGGATTCTGTTCCTGGAGTTTACCTTCATAGGGAGAAAGATCACACACATTAAAAGAAGCATGCACATTATATTTGTCACTAGGCAAGTCTAGCATGTAAGCATTGTCACTAATTTTCTTGAAAATCCTAAATGGTCCATCACCTCTTAGAGCAAGTTTACTCTTCCTATCTTGAGGAAATCTTTCCTTTCTAAGATGCAACCAAACTCAATTTCCTTTATTAAAAGAAACAACCCATCTTCTATGATTCACTTTCCTAGCATATGACTCATTCTTTTTCATAAGTTATTTATGTACTTTGTCATACAACGCTTTCATCCACTCGGCCTTATGTTGGAATTATAGACGCACTAAGACCTTTTAAGTTAGTACTTGAGCTCATGGAGCTAAGTTTAAGCACATAGAAAGCTATATGTAGCTCACCTATGCTCAACCCAACTAGGAGTAGATGGACTTAGCTCACCATAGCTTTAGGGTAGATAGAAGTAGCTTCCCTCAGGTCATCTCAGCTTAGTTTAGCTACAAGTAGCTAAACTTATCTCATAATAGCTCAAGGGTAGCTAGAAGTAGCTCCTCTTAGCTCAACTCTAGATAGAAGTAGCTATACTTAGCTCAAGTCACCTCATGCCAGCTCACAGAAGCTCACAGTAGCTTGGAATTAGCTCATCTTATCTAGAAGTAGCTAAATCCAACTCATTGTCAGCTCACTATAGCTAGAAGTAGTTATACTCAGCTCTACTCTAGCTCAAGTTAGCTAGAAGTAGATAACTTTAGCTCAAGTTAGATAGAAGCATCTAACCCCAGCTCATGTTAGCTAGGAGTAGCTAACATTAGCTCACACTAGTTAAAAGTAGTTAGTACTAGCTCAAGTTAGTTCACAAGTAACTAACTCTAGCTCAAGTTAGCTAGAAGTAGGTAACTTCAGCTCAAGTGAGCTAGTCTTGATGAAGAAGTGACTTTGAGCTCAAGGTGAACTGAAAGGAGCTCATGGGAGCTCAAATATGTGTGATATATTCATTTGGAACATCTATGTGATGTTTCAACTTGATTTATAAGTGGTAACACCCATTGGTGCCCTTTGGGACAAAATATGTGTATTTTGGTAAAAGGGACACCAAAGGTGTAGGGTGTATGCACCTAGGAACATGGGACACACTCATTTTCGGTTACCAAGGTGTAACCGGCCTAGGGGAGCCTTCAAGAGGTGAAGAGGTTCCATTATGAAGGCACCTCATCGCCATTTAGGGGGTGGTTACCATGTATTTTCCATTGAAATGGGCAAGTGGGCTTGGTAACTTCCTAGGGGTGAATTAGTGCAAGCCCTTTGTTATCACATCAAATTCACCACTTCATCATCAACATCAATCCACCACAACCTTGAAGGCATTCAAGGTGTTCTTGGTGTTCATCAAGATAAGAAGATTGGGGCATAAGTTTAGGAGCACAGATTAACTTCCTTAAGTTGTTGTTCTAGAAGAAAGGTGCATTTCTTCTCTTTAGTATCATGCTAGGATCTTCTTCTTACTTTCTTGATGAAAGAGGTATGATTTGAAGAAAACATCATGCTATGAGTTTACATGAAATATGAAAAGTTGAAGGGATGAATTTATATGTATTACACATGATTAAGATTGAATAACATCTAAAACATGTTAATGGTGGATCTAAAATCAACATATACTAGATATGGAGGAAGATGCTTGGATGCCTCTCATCTTCAAAAGGCCCTTCCTTGCAACGGGCAGAGCTTTAATAGTTGTTAAGCAAGGTGTTCTCACCTTGAGGGTTGCTGGAGAGGAGGTGAAGTTCAACCTTGATGAAGCAATGAGAGGACCAAGTTCACAATTGGTGTAATGTTTTGGCATTGAAGACTATGGGTTAAGGCCGAGGAAGGACAAAAAGAGAGGAATTTTACAAGAAATGGAATGAGGAGGAAGGAAGAACATTTTTAGGTGATGCTACAGCTGAGAAAGTACCATTTTAGTCATGAAATGGTGAAGCCAGTGAGGAGGTCATGGTTGTCCAGCCACTCACTAGCAGGGTGGAACATGGATATTCTATCAAGGAGGCTCAAATAGTTGAAGTTAAAGAACCAAGGTGTGAACCAAGCATGAAAGAGACCAAAGCTACTTCTTCTAAGGGGAAGAAGCAAGCAATGTCAGCTATAGGTACCTCTATGAAGAACTTGAAGGAGAAGCTAAGAAACCATCTAGTCTACCATGGGAGAGGAAAATAAGAGATGACTTGGTGTTTCCATCCGAGAACATCACTTGAATTCTTCATCAATGCCTAGCCAAACATGAGAAATGTGGCGCTTGTAGGAGGCACCACAATGTTTAATAAAATTTCAATTCAATAAACTTTGTTATATTTTTTATGTGTATTTGCTTACTAACATGTATCTAATGGACTTGGGAAGTTGTTTTTGATATAGGAACAAGGTGAGAACAGTGTTCAAGAAGTTTAGTGGAAAATGTTTGAGAAAAATTTGAAGAAAGTTGAAGGGATGAGAAAAGAATTGGTAAATTTGGGCACAAGGGTGCGACCCTATTGCACGACCCCCAATGCAACCCCGCGTGTGCCACCTGATGGTGGAGGAAATTTGACACCCTCCTACCTGAACCATGTGTGTTGGTCTTGCGTGACCCCGTGCTCCCTTGTAACCCGTGCACTCTTTAACATGCGCCACCCCTAAGGACGCAGTGAACAAAATGGCAATAATGGTGGGGCCCTAAATGCATGACCCTGTGTGACCCCCTGAAGCATATTGGCTAATTTTGCATCACAAGGCAGTGCAACCTTGCAGGGGGTGCGCCTAAGGAAGAGAGGATGGACGCGCCCAAGAAAACATAGTGGGCGCGTCCCATATTTTCCAAAAAGGGGGTAACTTCAATTTTTCTCGGTTAAACAATTATTAAAAAATTCCACTAACTCTGATTTCTTAAAATGGTTGTTAGCACACTTGATTATCACATCATTCATCATTTATGAACAAAGTGAAGGCTCATTTTGGTCTCTAAGTCACTTTCTAATTTGTCAAGCTTGATTTTTGTTTATTGAGCTTTCATGACTTGACTTGATGATACAACCCAAGTCCTCTAAAGTCATGATCATGAAGATCAAAGAGCAACTAAGGCAACACAAGGCCAAGCAGACACCTTTCAACAAGTGATGGAGCAAGTGAAGCCTTTAAGCACCAACACCTTTGCAAGCACAAGTCAAAGAGTCCAACCACCTACCAAGGATGCTCATGAGGTCCCTTAAGCTAGTATTCACCTACTCTAAGGCTTGGGAGGGCCTATGAGCTGAGCTAGGGCAATGAAGGCCCAAAAGTGCCTTATCTTGTTAATGAGTACCTTAGCGGCCAAGCAAGAGCAAAGGGACGAACATCAAGTCCTAGGCCTCAGGCTGGACATCTTAGGTATGTAATTGGATGAAGGACAAGTGGGAATCATCAAAGAAGGAACCATCCTATGGCTTAAGGATCCGGTTGAATCTCACTTCCAAGACTATTCTACACTTAGCCATTTTAGAGGGTCTTTGGACACTCAAAACCAAAGTGCTCCAAATATGGCCTAAAGTATATTCATTGGATAGGTCTTGAAGAGAGGGAACCAATGCAGAAAGTTTCATCTAATGTGAACTTCAAATGAAGGTTGGGGACTAAATTGAAGATTGCACAAGTGTCACTTTCAACAGTGGTCCCCTCCTGAAGAATGAAGCCAAAAATCATTAAGAGGATGATGAAGACATATTGAATGGTTCATAATCCTTCAAGATAGCTTCCTACGACACTTTTAAAACATTTCAAATGTAATTTTATATTAAGACATTTAGGGTAAAATTTAGTTAGCTAAGTAGATTCAATTGGCTTAGTTAACTAGGGTTAACACCTAATGATGGATGAATTTCTTTAGTTAGTTGCTAATCTAGGGTATGTTAGTATTTTCAAGTACTATGCCTATTTTTTGGTAGCCTTTAAGGTATATGTTTTCCTTCTAAACATAGAACAAGGTAGAACCCATTTTGAATCAAGATTGAAGAGCAACTAGCCTCTCTTGTTCTACCTAAGGTTCTCCTTGCTATTCCACCATTTCAGAACTTGAGTTCATGCGACTTGACTCAATATATACACATGCATTTTCTCCCAATCTGAGTGAGAAGGTGCTATGTCCATCCCCATCTATCCCGGCCACACAAATCAAGTTCTACCTCATTCAAGCTAGCGTTTGAGGCTAATTCTACCACCATCCCTTCTACTCTCTAAATCCGGGTTTGTAGCCACCCTAATCACCATTAGGTGGTTTGTATCATCTGGTATCAAAGCTTCAAGTTGTAAGGAAGAACATTTTTCAAAGAAAAACATGCGGCTGAAAGAATCAAAGCATCAAAACCCTAGTGTTCATCACAAAGGTGCTTGGTGTCCATCTTGTTCTTATTTGTTCTTGTTGTTTCCATCTTGAATCTTATTTCAACCATTTATTTCAAGTTTTTAAGTGGTTATAACCTTTTTTCTACAACTTTTCTCTCAGATTTGTGGTGAAATTTTGAGAAGAAACTGGTTGCAAAAACAAAAGTTACAAGGTGCACTAGTTATGTTTTCTCTTCTCGGTTTTGTGTTTAGTGTTCATAGTTGTTCCAAAGGGTGTTCTTGAGTTTATACCTGAAACCCTAAGACTAAAAAGGTCCTTGTGGTTCATCATCATTTCACGTTAGACTCTAAATGATTAATAACACAAGTGTGTAAAGGTGAAAAGCTCAAGTGAGCATCAAGGGGAAAAACCATAGAAAAGAGAAGAGAATTGTATGTTGATTTCTTTTCAGTTTCAAAGTGTTTTCACCACAAGTTTTTCTTAAACCAAATGACCACTACCCTAAAGAAATTTTGAAAACCTAGCTACCAAAAGGTAACTAGTGCCTTTATCACTTGAAAACTACTTGTCTTTGCTTTGGTGGATCTTCTTTCAAGTGCATGCCAACATTTTTCTCAAGGTTCTAGTTGGAATACTAGGAAAACTTGGAGAGCCTTAAGGCTAAGGTTTGAGAAGGTTGGCCGAAAGTGAAAAGAGTGAGAAAATAGTGAAAGACTGAAAAGACTGAGAAAGAGTGAAACACTTGTGAGATCAACACCATTTTGTTGTTCTTTATTTGTGTAGGTTTCAATGATAGATCAAACACACATTCAAGAGAAATTGGAAGCTATAACCCGAGCCTTTAGAGAGCTTAGTACTCAAGTTGGAATGAGGAATGAAAGAATGACAAGGATGGAAGTGGCTTTTGGGAAAATGCCTATGAGTGAGGCAAATGTTGGAGGTATGAACAAAGACGAGCCACTTAACACCAATGTTGGATCCAACCAATACCAAACACCACCACTACAACAACCCCACCTCCAAAGAGTAGAACATGAGACACCCCAAGACCAAAGAAACCCACCACTCATTCGGCCACAACCACAATTTGGCCCCTTACATGAAAATCAAGATGGTTACTATAGTGAATCTCAAGTGTATGGCCAAAGAAGAAGGATATGGCATGAAGAACAAGAGTTTGAAGACCCACCTTTGGCTAGAGGCCGAAACCAAAGAAGGATGGTATCTTTGGAAGAAGAAGATGGATTTGTTGAGCCACCCTTGTAAACAGAGCAAAACCAAGAAAGAAGAGACCCTTACCTTGATGAAGAAGTAATGGAGGATCCACCTTGGCCAAGAGGCCGAGAACAAAGAAGAAGATCTCCACCACAAGCTCACCAAGATTTGAGGAATTTCAAGTTACAACTCACACAATTTAAAGGAAAGAGTGATCCGGAAGAATTCTTGGCTTGGCTAAAGAGGGCGGATATGATCTTTGACTTCTATGGGTATCCGGATGAAGTGAACTTGAAGTTGACTGAGATAAAATTTGTTAGCTATACCATGACTTGGTGGGAACAACTCAACAATGAGAGAGCAAGAGGGAACATGCAATGTTACCACCCGCCTTGGACCCTTGGTAGAATTTATTATTTCTCACTATGTAATTTTGCCAGGAATTAATTCTGTAAATTCCCGGGCAATTAAT
>JBBYHH010696067.1:0-10022 GCA_038382905.1 Daphne laureola
ATAGAATTCAAACCCTAACTTACTAGGCTAGAGTTATCCTCTCCATTAATGACCAAACAGAATCTCTCCGCTCGTATCATTAATGGAAGTTTTCGGGTTGCCCAAGTATATCCTCCTAACACCCTAAATTACATTCTTAGATAATTTTAGAATATCTAATAATTTCCTATGGTTAATTCAATGAATTACTCTCTCAAGCATTCCATCAAACACTTGGTAGGTGTACGGAATTAGATAGCTCTTCTAATTCTTCTACCCCTTCTTAAAGCTCAAGAAATTGTTACTCATCAAACATATTCATCAACCAAACATATTTACATCATCTAACAATCATACAACTACCTAAGCAACCAAAGAGATGAATGAACTACTCCTTATTCATGCTCAAACTGATTTTCACAATTGAGATGAACATAATTGCAAAATAAAAAGAGTAGAGATAGAAAAGCTTAGGAATTCTATGGTAGTCTTCAATCTTCCATAACACAACTTGAATCCAACCTAGAATGATGAAAGATGATGAGAAAAAGTTCCAAAACCCTAGGTAGGAGTTTTTTGGGAGAAAAATCGCAACTAATTGCAGAAGAATGTATTAGGGTTATATTTTTTTTAGAATAAAAGAAAACTGCCTTAAAAATGGTAATCTGGGGTCAGGCGATCACCTGGGTTTGTGCACGGGTCACCTGGGCTTCGCCTGGGCTCCTATCTATCGTGTTTTGGGGGCTCTAGGGTCAGGCGATCGCCTGAATTTGTGCGTCCGGTCGCTTGGATCTCGCCTGCTGGGTGTGCTTAGACATCTCATCTTGAAAATACTCTACAGGACGCTACAATACTCCAAATGAGCCAAAATTGATCTTGTTGGAAATCTCTCTTTCTGAACTTCAATTTATCCTTTTGAATCACTCAATTTGGAGCTCATATAAAGGAGATATGGTAATTTTAAGTTTGTGTCAACTTCAAATGAAGCTAATTTCCTCACTTTTCCTCGAATCCTCTTCCGAGTTTGCATTATGGTCCTCTGGTTGCTTTTTATTGCGTTTTTACATCAAATTCTTCCCTTTTTGCCCCCGACATGGAATATCTGCAAAAGTACACTTACACCCACACTAAGTACTAACAAACTTCATTAATAACATGTGTATGAAGGTAAAAATATATCAATAATGCACAATTATCACACCCCCAAACTTAAATGTTTGCTACTCCCTAGCAAATACACTACCTATATGCAATCCTAAAACTAAGCAAACAAATCAAACAAACTACCAATGCTCACTCAAGTCAAATTATCATTCAGAACCACACATCTTTAAACATATAAACGATCAAATAAGTTTTAAGACCTTGTGTCTAGAGATGTGATCTTCTATGAAGAGATCTTTCCCTATTCCAAAACTCAAAATCTCCAAATTCCAGAACCTACAATCCACAACCAAATGTTGTTGATGACAATGAACAAGATTAGCCTGCACCAATTTTAGAACACTGAGACCAGAAACCTCAACCTGAACCAAATATCATATCTCAAAGAACAAGAAAAATGTCTGCCCACCTATCTGAGTATGTGGTTGATTTTTCATCAAGTAGTATGCCATCTGATTCCGCCATTGCTGATCCTCTCTCTTCAGGTAACAATTCTTGTGTTACACATCATATATCTTTGAGCAAATTTACTCCTGCCTATAAAGCATTCCTTGTAGCAATCTCATCAGAAGATGAACCAAATAGCTATTAGCAGGAAGTCAAGAGTAGGAAGTGGCAAGATGCAATGACTCAAGAGTTAGAAGCTCTTGAAACTAAAAAAACCTGGTTTTTGAGTGATCTTCGTCAAGAAAAAAAGGCTATAAACTGCAAGTGGGTTTACAGGATCAAGTACAGATCAAATGGTGAAGTTGAACGCTACAAAGCTAGATTGGTGGTAAAAGGCTATAGTCAGGTAGAATGAACTGACTACACTGAAACTTTTGCTTCAGTTGTAAAGCTCACAAGAGTGAGATGTCTACTCTCAATTGTTGCTGCTAAAGGGTGGGAATTGCATCGGTTTGATGTCTACAATGCATTCCTACAAGGAGATATTGATAAGGAGTTATATATGCGTCCCCCACCTGGTCTGATCACTCCAAAAGGAAAGGTTTGTAGACTCAGAAAATCTTTGTATGGCCTTAAACATGCCCCCATGCAGTGGTTTCACAATTTCTCAGAAGCTTTACTTCGGTATGGCTTTGTGCAATCAAAGTCAGATTACTCTCTCTTTACTAAGAGAGAAGGAATAAGTTTTATGGCTCTGTTAGTGTATGTTGATGACATTATACTGGCAGGAAATGACACCCAATAGATTGAAGAGACAAAAGCTTACCTACACAGAACATTCAAGATCAAGGATCTTGGAAAATTGAAGTACTTTCTAGGATTGGAGTCAGCAAGGTCATCTTCCGGAATTTACCTCTCTCAAAGCAAATATGTCACAGATTTTCTAAATGAGACTGGTATGGATAATTGCAAACCAGCTACTTTTCCTGTCGAGCAGCAACACAACCTTGGAGTAGCAGATGGAGAAGTCCTTACTGATCCAAGCAAGTATAGAAAGTTGGTAGGAAGGTTGTTGTATTTGACCATCACAAGACCAGATATTACCTATGGAGTAAATCTCCTAAGTTGGTTCATGCAAGAACCTATGGTTGAGCATTGGGAGGCAGCTAAGAGAATTCTTAGATATTTCAAAAACTCACCAACACAAGGTTTACTCTTTTCTACAGCTAGTGATTTACAATTAAGAGGATATTGTGATGCTGAATGGCCAAGTTGCCCTACCACAAGAAGATCTACCACTGGTTTTCTGATCAAGCTGGGTGAAGCACCAATTTCATGGAAATCAATGAAGCAAGGAACAGTGTTAAGGTCTTCAGCTGAGGCTGAGTACAGAGCAATGGCAGCTGCTACAAAAAGCTCTCCTTAAAGATCTAACAGTTGAGCACGTTGCTCCTATGAAGATATACTGTGACAATGAAGCAACAATTCACATTGCATCTAATCCAGTGTTTCATGAAAGAACAAAACACATTGAAATAGATTGCCACTTTGTGAGAGAAAAGATACAAAGTCAATACATCAAGACTATTCATATTACTTCCAAACTTCAGTTAGCTGACTTGCTGACAAAGGCACTTGGAAGAGATTGTTTCCAATTTCTCAATGACAAGTTGGGTATAGTAAGTTCATATACTCCAACTTGATGAGGAGGGTTGAAGATGGAGGTTACTTAGCGTACAAGTAAAGCTAGCTATCCTAGTTAAACTAAGTAACCTTACTGCTACTGTTGTTCTAGCTTAACTAGGTAATCCTACTATATTAGGTGTTTTGTTATAACTAGGAGTTCTATAGACAGAATCCTAGTATGACTCTAATTAAGCTAAGCTCTCCTAACCTAGCTTACCTAAGACTTTGTATAAATACTCAAGTAAGTTAATGAAGAACACAATGCGAGATAGCACATTATGTGTAAACAGAATTCTACATTAGGCTATTGAAATTTTCGGAGAATCTCGTAACAAATAGAATGGAATGGAGACGTAGCCGATCCCAACGATGTTGGAGTTAAGACTCGGTTGATTGATTGATATTCATCGAGTTATAGTCAAGGTACTTAATTAAGTGTAGCTTGTCGCTAAAGTTTATTTTGCCCAAAGTTTTATTAGAGGAGGTTGTGTATTGGGATACCATCCTTTTTGGTGTGATTCAAGGTCATCACATGCATCACATGTAGGTGTATGTATTGGCACATAAAGTGATCGATCGGTGTGACGAGGTTAGCTATCCACCCAACACAAGCCCATGCACACAATTAAGCAACAATATTTTTTATTTGATGAAATTAAGCCACCGTCCGCCTGCCTACCTAGCTAGCTAATTCATCATTCGTTGGTTCCCTAACCTGATCTCTCATGCCCTGCTAGTTTTGTTTTTGTTATCAATAGTACACGAAAGGATTTGTTTCTGTTTTAACGGTCTGGACGGGACATAACGAGACTAACCCACCATGCAAGTCTGCATCAATTGGACACCAGTTCACGTGATCAATCCGGCTCATGATTAACCATCCATTTTACTTGACCTAATCCATCCTATATATCAACCATCGGAATCGGCAGTAAGGTCGAAAACAAGTCGAACGGATTCGAGCTCTAAATTGTTAAGTTTGTGTTTGAAATTCACATCAATCTCGAAATTTTATTCAAATTTAACTTGAAATTTTTATAAACGAGTTTTATCTTATTACCTTGCATTACTCCATGTTTGTTGAAATGTTACAATACTTATAGAACTGAGGAAGTAGTATTTAACAATTAGTGATAATATTACACCAAGTACAACGTTGAGGGTGAAATATCTCAGGATAATATTGATCGGTGGTATATAATAATAATATTAATAAACTCTTTACCCATAGTTGGGTAACATAATCAATCATTCTATTATATATATAAAGCATAGCTTAGCTTTTTGATGAATGGTGGTGTTGTGTGCGACATCACTTGTCCCACTTTTTGTATCCTTTCATATTTTTTATTATAAACTATTAACGATATTAGTTAATCTGTTAAATATTTAACAGAAAATATAATATTATTAATTATTTATAATAAAAATATAAAGGGAATAAAAAAAAAAGACATTTAGCTAGGAGAAAGTTGGTTTATGATTTTAAGAATCTTTTGTTTGAGATTATTTATAATTAAATAAATAATCATTCACGTTCTCAAATAAAATAAAATAAAAAAAGTTAGAACTTAGATACGCTTGCTTCTGTTTTGTGTGTCCCACCCATTCCTTAACAGGGACAGTTACCACCATCTTGCCAATATAATTCTAATGCGTAGGGTACCCTTAAACCAATAATCACAATTGGCATCTTAATTAATTATCAACTTTTCGTTCTAATTAATTAATTGTGCAAATTAATAAACAGGTGTCAATACTAGCTCAAGAGATTGGTAGCTTGGGTTTTATATATATAGATTTTATTTTTTTATTTATTTAGAAAGGACCCCGAGAGTAGAAGTCTCACCTAGAAACTCATCTCTCAGATAAAATGGAAACTACCTAGGCCTGGATTCACTACGATCCTAGAAAAATAACGGGGAAGATACCGGGTAGAAATCTCGAGGGCCCAATGGGAGCAAAGGAGGGAGAGAGAAAACAAAAAACAAGAGAAATAGTTTCTAATACAATCAGTCAATTAGGAGAAAATCTTGAAGAAAATTAGGGAGAGAGTCTGTCCAAATCTGTTGACTCTCCATCCCAAGAACTCGTCTAGCTAACTCGTGTGCCACTGTATTTGCTTCTCTGAAAATATGATTCACACGCCACCAGCTTTTGTCCACAAGCCAACGTTGGATCAGACGGATTAGCCTCACTGCCTCCGAGTCACCTTTTGTATTATATTGTATAGCATTAACAACGTTGAGGGCATTTGATTCAATGATAAACTTTGGGAGGACCAAAGTTGTAATTAAACCCAAAATTGCTCTTGCTTCTCCATAAAACGCATCAGCTGGCCCCTGTATTTTATGCATCTGGACAGCCAGTACCACTCCCTCTTCATCACAAGCTACCACACCTAAACCCAACCATCTATCATCTCGGACCGCCACATCCGTATTAAATTTTACCCATCCACTCGGTGGTTTCGTCCAGATTAATCCTTGCTGAGGCAGAACCGAAACTGTTGTAGGAGAACATTTATAATCCATACATGTTTGGTGTAGCTTCCAAATTATAACTTCCTTCGTCCATCCCCTATCACCATGCACAATTCGGTTTTTGTTCTTCCATAACAAGTCTGCAGTGAACATAAACTTCATCCAGTCCACATCCATACCTGTAGCTCGTACTTGGCGCAGCCATACCATCGGGTTGCTCCCATCACAGTTAGACACATATTGCTGCAAAGTTGCAGCCCAAATTTCTACAACAAATTGACAGGAACCCAGAATATGGGTTGTGGTTTCTTCACCATTTTCACACACAGGGCAACTCACCTCTTCAACAATATTTTGCAGCTTTAAGTTTGGGCGTGTTAGAATGCAATCATGTGCAGCCCGCCAAATGAAGCTTTTCTGTCTGTTATGTACATCAGCTCCTCATATTTCCTTCCATAATCCATCATTTGTAGTCTGAATTCCGCTCTCCAACCGCCTTTGCTGCATCAAAGTGTGGTAACCACTTCCAACAAAATAAACCCCATTGCCATTGTAATGTCAAATGAGTTTGTCTTCGCTGCTACTCTCATCTTGAGGAAGTCGAGATATTAGTGTGATATCTTCTGGTTTGAAAATTTGCTGTAAAAGAGACAAATTCCAGCCGGCAGCAGCAACTCCGAAACTTTGGCATCAACATCTAGAACATGTGGTAATGTCGAAGGCATAAATAAATCTCCTCCCGACAACCAAGGATCACCCCATATACGTACCTGAGAACCATCACTGATGCGCCACCTTAGTCCCAAGTGAAGAATATCCCAACCCGCCAACAAGCTTCGCCATGTATAAAAGGAATTGGTCTTGTCTTCAGCATCCATGAATGAGCAGTGTGGAAAGTACTTTGCTTTTAGGATTATGGAACATAAATATTGTGTGTCATGAAGCATTCTCCACCCTTGTTTGGCTAGCATTGCCAAATTAAAACAGGAGAAATTCCGGAATCCAAGTCCGTCGTCTTTCTTACTCGGACATAGCCTTTCCCATCTCATCCAGTTAATACATCTTCCACTTCGATCATGGTTCCAATAAAATTTATTTAGCACAATTTCTATGTCAGAGTATAATGTATCTTTAATCTGAAAAACATTCATGGCATAAATTGGTACCGCTTGTCCAACAGCTTTAACCAATACTTCTTTACCCTCTCTTGATAATGTTTTCGCATACCATCCACGTGTCTATTTTTTCATCAGCTCTTTGATCTAATTGAACGTCATCTTGTTTCTACCAACAAAAGTGGGTAAACCCAAGTATTTTTCAACATTTCTGCACTCTGGAACTCCAAAAATCTGCATAAACCGATTCCTATGCTCCATGTTCGTGTCCGGGCTGAAGAACAAACCTGACTTGTCAAAATTAATCATCTGGCCTGATACTTGCTCATATATTGTCGCAAAGTCTGCATCAGATTGGTTGCCTCTCTTGGTGTAGCCTTGCAAAATATTAAACTATCATCAACGAACAGCAAGTGTGACACCGTAGGTGCCCCTCGACACACATTAACTCTTGTGACAATCTTCCTTCAATTTGCCTTCTTAAGTAACAAAGAAAGCCCTTCTGAGCATAATAGAAATAAATAAGGAGAGATAGGGTCTCCCTGTCGGAGCCCTTTACTCGGAGAAATTCGCCCCTGCACTTCACCATTAATAACCACTAAATAGGACATTGTTGATACACAATCCTGGACGAGTCTGATGATTGCTTCTGGGAATCTCATCTTTCTTAGCATTTCTGTAATAAACCTCCAGCTGACTTTGTCGTACGCTTTAGCCATGTCTAGCTTTAGTGCACATCTTCCCTGTTGACCTTGTCTTTTCCCCCTTAGTGAATGTAGGATCTCATACGCCATAAAAATGTTATCTGTGATCATCTGCCCTTGAATAAAGGCACTTTGTTCCTCCGAGATAATCCCCTGAAGTGCATTCTTTATTCGCATTGCTATGGTCTTGGATATGGTTTTATAAATTACGTTGCACAGACTTATCGGTCAAAATTGCTTCATTATTTCAGGTTTCTGAACTTTCAGGATGAGAGCTATATTTGTACTATTAATTTCCTGCACAGAAGCACTATGATTTAGAATATTTAAGCAATATAAAGTGACATCATATATTACCTGATCTCAGAAATGCTGATAAAAGCTAGCTGGGAATCCGTCGGGTCCCGGAGCTTTTGAAGGATGCATCACAAACAGGGCTGCATGAATGTCTTCTTCTGTATATGGTTGGTTCATCTCATCAATGCATCGTTGATCAAGGCATCGTGGCCTAATGGCATTCAATATTTCAGGTGGTGGATCATCAGGTGAGGAAAAGAGTGTTGAAAAATAATGAACTGCTGCCTCAGTAATTTCTTCATCTGATGTTACCCATTTGTCTATGTTGTTCTCTATCTTGACAATTCTATTATTCCTCTTCCTTGTGGATGCATACATGTGAACAAAATTAGTATTTCTATCTCCATCTTTCATCCAACTAACCCGTGACCTTTGCTTACACAAAATTTCTTCTCTTCTCCTCCATTCAAATAGCTCTTTTTTTCATAACTGTATAAGATCATACCTTTGCGAATCTGGTGGCAAGGAGAGCATGGTATTAATATCTGTATCAAGTTGTTTAATCTTCAATTGAAGATTTCCAAACTCTTGTTTATTCCACTCAAATAGAGTCTTCCTGGTTTGGTTTAACTTGTTAAGTATAGTAGCATGTTCCCCTTGTAATGAAGACCAAGAATTTGAAACTATGTCGGCACTTGCACGGGATCGCATCCACATTTCTTCAAACTTGAATTTCCGTTGTCTTTTCCTCTTTCTTACTCGTTGCTGTAGATGAAGACAAAGTGCTTGGTGGTCTGAGAGTGCCGTCGGGCAATGATTAACCCTACTTTCCAGAAAGCGTAGTAACCATGTGCGATTTGCTACCACTCGATCAAGTCTACACCAGATCCCCCCCGCAGCTCGAGCCCCGGACCAGGTAAAATCAAGACAGTCACGAAATTGTGTGATTAAGTTTTGATCCTGCTGGTTGCCTCCTCTCTTCTCGTGATGCCACATAATTTCGTTGAAATCGCCACCACATAACCATGGTAGGTTACTTGCATCTCTTAGTGATTTCAGAAAAGTCCAAGCTATTTGTCTACTGTGTTGGTTTGGCTCACCATAGAAACCATTATAACGCCAAGGACCACTTCTATCTGATGGATGAATCTCAACATCAATATGACGAATCGAATAGGTCAATAGACGAATATCCACATCCTCATTCCATAACAACGCTAGTCCCCCTGATCTACCATTACTGTTTACCGCAAACATCGATTTGAAACCACACCTTTGTTTAACTGACTCCATCTGCGTTCTTGATAGCCAAGTTTCACAAAGAAAGGCGATCATCACCCCCTCTCTTTGTAGTAGATTTTTTAGGGTTCGAACTGCTCGAGGATCTCCCAAACCTCAGAAATTTAGGAACATGTAACTCATTGGTCTCGGCGGCCCTGCATAGCAGGTGCCACCGATGGGATGATATCACTAAAACCAATTCGGAAAAGCTCAGCTAATTTTGTCATCTTCTCCTCAAAATCAAGGTCCATAGCCTTTGTGTTTCCTCTCTTCTCCCCAACCTGTACTTGTTCATCATTTTGGAGTGTACCTGAGCATACCTTCGAGCTTGGCCGACCTTTTCTCTTCCATTTCTGTCCCGAGGCTTTTCCTTTTGGGTCTTCAACACCTGTTCACTTTGCCCTCCTTGGTTTCCAATTGTTGAGCCTAGTTTCTTCATGTATTGGATATTAGCAGCTTCAGAAACGCCTTTCCCTTTATTTAGTTGTTGATTTTCCTCTATAGTTTGACCCCCCTAACTCCCCTGCAAACGTGTCTCATTAGCCTCATTCATTCCATTTTTAGTAGCCATTATAGTTCCTCCTTGCGCCAAACCATCCTCTGGTTCATTAATCAAGCCCACTGTCATAGTATCATGTTGTCTATAATTTCCATCATCAGTCCTAGCTTGTTTTGTAGGACATTGTGTAGCTGGAACCATTGATTCACCCTCACTAGAGTCCTCTAGAACAAGTTTGCGGCATACACCACTCTTGCCTGCTGTAAGATGCTTTTGGTTAGAGTTTGTTTCTGCTCCACCTCCAAATACCAAACCAATTGAGCCTTATTTCTTTCCCATATTTTCTCCAAATATCCTCCTGCTTCCACTACTAGAAAAGCTGTCAAAACCAACGGGCTGAACCAACGGGCAAATTAACCTGTTGGTA
>JBBYHH010696078.1:922-18342 GCA_038382905.1 Daphne laureola
AGGATTGTGAAGACTTCAAGACTATTATAACCTCGATCAACAAAGTCTCCCTGCCCAAGATGGACATGGAAAGTAATACTGTAAGGAACCTCGTATTCGGGTGCTAGAAAATGCCATCATGATTCCTAGACAGGACACTTAACATTACCATAAAAATGTAGTTTGTCTCTGGTACATGACCGCCTGTTTGGAAAAGTTTCATTAAATCATGGAACTGCCCATGAATATCACCGCAGACAGTAACTGGACTGTTCACAGGTTGCACATTTGACTCCTCAATTAAGATCTCCTTTACCTATGGAAGTGTATCATTATAAACTGTATCATAAGAGAATGACTCAAAACAGATAGATAGTCTTATCCTTATTCAAAGATCTAGATAAAATTCCAGCATAATTCATGGATTTCTTCTCTAACCAGGCTACATAGATATTACAAGATTCACCTAGACTTATTGCATCAGACTTTGTGCCAAAAAATTATCAAACTTCAATCGAGATGTCATATGGCATGTGAGCGAAACTGTTATGATATATGTGATAGAATCAAATAAGCACGCTTGCCCAAGTTTACAGACCAGGTAAAAGCCTGGATGATGCAAGAAAGCTAATAAATACACTGCAAAAATCCACACAGGGGATTGGTGTAAAAAACAAAGGAAAGGTAGAAGAGGAATCCTCAGGGGCCGTTTAGTTCAGGAAATTTTGAAAATTTTATTTTCTGAATTTTTTTAAATTAATTGAGTGTATAACTTGTTTCTAGGTGTGGAGAACTTTGTTTTCTAAGCTTTAGAAAACTCAAGATGGAAAACTTTGTTTCGAATGTTTCCACCTACAAGAGTTATAGGAGTATAAGTTTTATACCTCCTTAAAACAGACTATGCATTTTTAACTTTTATGAAAGGGAATTTACAGATGACTTGAGCAAAAAAGTTCACTATAGACGGCACTATAATTCAATGGTATAATTAAGCGTAAATAATTGGATGTACGAATTTACTCTACTGAAATGTCCTAAAGGAATGTAGAGATACTGTTAATGTTCTTTAACAATTCTCACAATGAAGGTAGTATCTTTTCTTCTTTGTAAAAGCAGAAAATCGGCACCATTGGTTTCTAGATCATTGAATAAGATGATACATAAAAAATCTCCCAATACAATTAATGAGATGCTAGGAACAAGGCATAAATACCCATACTTGGATTCCAAGAATTACCCACAATCATGCCCCATTCGTTCATGGCATTCCTTTACAGCAAACAGATGCACAAATAGGTAACATAAAATGTCGCGGCTAACTAAATAGACATGGACACTTCCCAGAGAGTAAATAACTTAATTCAATTTATACTCGAGTTTCCCATCACATAAACCACCAGTTCGACCTAGATACACCAACATACGCACATGTCTACAGAAGAAAGTGAGGAGAGAAATACGTATTCACAAAGGAGCTGAAGATCGTCTTCCGAAAGGTGATGGCCATCTTTGACCTTCACCATCCACTGATCCAAATCCATCGATTCTATCTGAAGCTCCGAAATCTCAAGTGCCGAGCGCCGAACAATCGAACAAACTCGATTTTCCTAGGGTTTCGAGAGGAGAAAGAAATAGAGTGCACAAGAAAAATCCAATGGCGCTTTTAGCGACGACGGGGACCGGACGAGCAAATGGGAGATCTGCTCGGCTACTAATTTCTGACCTCGTTGTTTTTGTTTTTCTGTTTGCTTTCGGTTTTTAATTTCCTTTTTGTGTTTTTGGCCTTTTTTTTATTTTTATTTTTATTTTCTGTATTCAATATCTCCAAACTAGTCATTATACTTGACAAATATTTTGGTTTTCGCACTGGTATATTACAATTGTACATTTGACTACCTGAGTGAGCAGTGATAAAGGGCAGTCGAATTCTTCTGGCAAACGAGTCAAGATCCTCTGTCCCATTTCTGTGTGTAAAGGCATTTGTCAAATTCAGTAATCAGTCGGCCATGGCGTTTCTCGCTTCTTCATATCCTCCCTCTCAGCTACTTCTCCGACCCAACATTCCCAAACCCCTTCTTTGCCCCAAACCTTCATCAATAAGTCTCCATAACGACCGTGGACGGCGGCGGTCGGCCTCCCTTCTCGTGGCCGCCGCGGCGAAGAGCGGCCCTAGTTCTAGAGACCCGAAAGAGAGCAAGAAGGGAGAAGTGGAAGTGGAAGTGGAAGTGGAGGAGGACCTGCCATGGATTCAGGAGAAGGCGTTGGACCTGGTTGAGTTCACGGGCTCAGTGACTCAGGCGATTCCAGGGCCCAGAGTTGGCACCAGCTCCTTGCCTTGGATCCTCGCCCTGCCTCTGGGTTACGCTGGACTCACTTTTGTCATTGCTTTCGTCAAGACCGTCCGAAAATTCACTTCCCCGAAGCACAAGCGCAAAAAATTGGTAAGAAGGGTTCTTGTTTCCTTTTAGATAACTGGCAATTTGTCTACTTTCTGATGTTTTTGTTTCCTTATTTATTGTGCAGGTTAATAAGAATGCTATTCTGTGCAAATCTATTGATGAGCTATTTGGTAAAGGACGCCATGTTGTTGATCATTCTGCTATGAATAAATTAGTTCAACAGGTGAGGCCCGGACAGTGGATATTACGTCTGCTTGAAATTTAATCCTAATCGGTTTAGCGGATTATGTGTTCATGCTTGAAGTTTGAAACTTCTTTAGAATCTTTATGCGGTTGAAAGGATTATGTCCGATATAATTGATTGTTTTATGAGAATGTACAGTGGAGCTAATTTTAGTTGTTTAGGATAACCTCTGTAGTGTGTTCTCTTATGTTTTTGCAGTTCTTCTAAGGCATTATATAAAAAAATTCGTAACTACTCATTTGCAAATGTTTTTATTTAGACAGATGGGTTTCTTGATTTAGTAGTGCTTGCTTGTTTTGTATTTCCCATGGATCCTCTAAAGGCTGCTGATGTTGAGAAATTTGAAATCTTTGTTAGATGTTCACATATTAGATGGAAAATAAAGACCAGCATTTGAAATCAACTATATGAATAAATTCTGTCAGAAGGTTTTATCAGAGAGAGAAGCTTGATTCCAATTTTGCTTCCACTCCTCGTGTTTCTGATGTTTCGATGCCATGGTCTCTTCAGATTTGTTAATTTTGTCCAATACTAATAATCAGATATCCAAGTATTTTGTGTGATTAGCTCTTTCACACTGTGAAACTTGGTTGATATGAAAGTTCTCTTGCTCCGATTACAGGTAAGGCTTATGGTCTAATCTATTAATAAGTGTTACACAATCAAAATGTTCAGTATATGCCTGCAAGTATATCTTCACATGTAGGTGCTGAGCTCCAAAGCTCTAAATTGATGTTTGCTTATTCATTTGCTTGTAACCTTTCACATCTTCCATGAGTTGGATCTTATAGCAACTACTGATCTCTTTCACACTGAAATTTGGTTGATATGAAAGTTCTCTTGCTTCCCTTACATATAAGGCTTATGGTCCAATCTATCAATAAGTGTTACACAATCAAAATGTTCAGTACATGCGTGCGAGTATATCTACACATGTGGGTGCTGAGTTACAAAGCTCTAAATTTATGTTTGCTTGAAAACTTTCAGATCTTCGACGAGTTGGTTCTGATAGCAACTACTGTTCTCTTTCCAGACAGGTTATAGCATGGAGGAAATCTTGCGGAAGTACATTCGTTATGCATTGAATGAGAAACCATTTAATGCAGATTGGGTTGCCAGTTTAATTCAGCTAAGAAGAGCTTCTATGTTGGATGATTCTCAGGTTGCTGAAGTTTTAAATGAAATCTCAAGGCGAATTGTACGTGAAAAAGGTTAGCAAGTAGAGCATCATCTGTCTTACCTTTTCTTTTGACCCAGTGTTGCAAATATTGTGTTTTTCCCCCTTCATCAATTGGTGGAGACAGCTGATCTTGATGGTGCACTTTTCTGGGATATTGTTAAGATGCTTTCTTAGCTTCTGTATATTGAGAATATGGTAAGGATAATAGATAATACAAACCAGCTGACAGAAGGGAAAGATATATACGTGTATATTACCTAAACTAGCAAAGTACATATACTCTTATGCAGAAATGAAAGCTCTGTGAATGAATCTGAAAGCGTTTTTGTATTTTCAGGCCCTGTTGTCATGGATATGTCAGGCTTTTCAGAAAAAGGATTTAAGAGAAAACTTGCTGTGCAGACACTCTTTGGAAAGGTTTACTACCTGTCAGAGGTGAATAATCCGACAATCATTTCCCTAGTACATGTTTGCCATAAGTTGGTGCTTGTTGATGTATAAATGTGCACTTTGTCAATTCTTCATGGACTGCTGGTGTCATATATGAGGACTGATGCTGATGCCATCTTCAGTTTTCACTCCCTAAATATGTCTCAAGAAGTTGCATATATTTTAGAAACATCATTTGCGTGTCATTCACTTTAGAAACCTCATTTTGTCAATGGATGTATGAATTATAGTACTATTAAGCATTTGCATCAGAATTCTGGATTCGATTTGTGTTGGTTTTATTGGTTTCTAGGTCGACTTTTCTTTTAAATCTGCTTTTGCTTGTAGACATCTTTCGCCCTGCTATATGGGACTAAATTGTAGTAGCTGTTTTTTGTGTGTGTGTCTGTGTTCTCTTCTGCCACAGTTGCCAGACTTCTGTTCGAGGGACAACTCCTTAATTGTGAAGGAATTATTTGGTGTTACAGAGTGAGTCATGGAACAACTTTTGCTTTCCATCTTGTTTCATGGCAATCTCAAGCGAACTTGCTAACTGATTGATTGCAAGTTGTTGATTAGTTTTGCTGCTTTTGTATCCCAGTGAAGATGCAGATAAACTTCGGGTACACACACACGCAGAAGCCGGAGACGTGGACTTTCTTGAGCAGATGGTTCAACTTCATGGCTCCGATGAAGAGGAAGAGGAGGCTAATGATGATTCCAGAAGGCCCCAACTTTAGGTGTACAACAAATACTTGAAGAGAATGTCAGCTGCTTGTTCAAACAGAGAACAGGAGATACAGATTGAATTCCCAATTTTGATGAAACAGTAAAAAAAAATTGCATCACATAACATTCAGGGGCACCTTACATTACAGATCTTCTGTAGACTTGATGAGTTCCATGAGAAATTGCTCCTTTGAGCTTTTAGATTTTTGGCTGTAATTGGTGTAGGTCTCATACTCAAACTTTAGTTTCTGTAACTGGCCAAAAAGAGGAGTTAATTTCTTTCCCAAATTAAGTCCTTTATCTCCATGAGTTATGATATAGATATGAATATTTCACAGTGACTCACTGAAGATTTTAAACATAGAGAGTTAAATTGAAGATTGCACTTTAATTTGAGCGGTTTTATGGAGTATAATTTAACTAAAATAAAAAGTATACTATATACAAATTCTATACGGTTGAACAAACCGAACGAACAGTGAAACGGAACTCAGGCGGAGAAAACAAGCCAAAGAAACATAGAAAAAGGCAGAGCCTGAACTCGTTTGCGGTTGATCCATTTTCATATGCAACAGCGATTATGATTCACAATTCCATTTCTATGTCCAACCCTTCGCATCTCTCCGTCTCTAGACCCCTCGCACGCTCGTTCCCGCGCTCTCTGATCAAAATCCGATGCGAATCAGCGGCGAAGACCCATGCTCCGGTGCCGACGACCGAAAAACTGATGGAGTCGGAGGCGAAAACTGGGCCATACCCTGGAGGGATGCCCAAGACGGGGTTCTTAACTGGGAGGGATCCGAACGTGAAGAAACCGGAGTGGTTGAGACAGCGAGCTCCGCAGGGTCACAAGTTCGAGGAGGTCAAAGCGTCGCTCTCTCAGCTGAAGCTTAACACCGTCTGTGAGGAAGCCCAATGTCCCAACATTGGCGAGGTATCTGTTGTTTCTTCTAATTCTGTTTTCTCTTCCACTCAGTAGAATCGATTATTGACTTGACTTGAAATTAGTGCTGGAATGGTGGAGTAGATGGGATCGCAACAGCAACCATCATGCTTCTTGGCGACACTTGCACGCGTGGCTGCAGATTTTGTGCTGTTAAAACCAGTAGGAACCCTGCACCACCTGATCCCATGGAACCAGAAAATACTGCTAAGGCCATTGCCAGTTGGGGGTCAGTTTCAGCGTTTCTACTCAGTTGTCCTTTCTAATTGGGGAATCACGAGTCTCTATATTCATGCCCCTTTCCTTGTCACTGTTTGTGAGCCTTTACATTCAGAATGATACATGTGTAGTTCACACCTTTATTGTTTCAATTTGCAGTGTGGATTATATTGTTCTGACAAGTGTTGATCGGGACGATCTGCCTGATGGCGGGAGTGGTCATTTTGCTCAGACTGTCAAGGCAATGAAAGTACGTATTGTCGGGCCTGCTTCTGTGTATTATTTATGTGTAGTTTCTGGCCAAAAAAACCTGATGCTAACTTCTGAGTCCTGATGTACTTATCTTACTCTAGAAACTTAAGCCTGACATCATGATCGAGTGTCTGACTTCGGATTTCCGGGGTGACTTGAGAGCTTTGGAGGCCCTCGCTCATTCAGGGTTAGATGTTTTTGCTCATAACATAGAGACAGTGAAGAGGCTTCAGCGAATTGTCAGAGATCCACGAGCTGGGTCAGTTGTCTAATTCCGTAGTTCTACGGGGTTTATTTTGCTTTCGGGCATTGTTTTGTTTCTGTAAAAATGAATGATTCCTCAGCAGCTCTGCTGCCAGACCTGGGAAATAGATGAGGGCTGGTATGATGCATATGAAATGAATAGTAGTGAGCAGAATAGAAATGAGGTTGTAAGGGGTAATATAAAGGTATTGTAGATTTTTTTGTCCCTGAAATAAGGAATGTGTTTCTTGGATGATTTGACCTCTTTTAATGTGTGACAAAACTTTTCTACGTGTGTGTAATGATGTGCTAGATATAGGAAATTAAAGATACGATTAAGTTTTATGTAATCTGAGATGTTTAAAATTTGTGAGAGACAACTTAAGATAGTATGTTAGAGCTTTTAAACAAGGATACCTCCAATTGGATATTATGGAGAACGCACGAGTTATGGATGACCAGTTAAAGGTTTAAATAGTTGATTATCAAACTCTCAAATAGCATGGATATTAAACAGCAAAAAACATATGATATTATGAAGATATTGGATTGTGTGTTTGCTTAGTCTCTGTTTCATGTTTAGCTACTCAGATGAATTTGTATGCATGGATAAATATCAGGTACCTGGTTGCTTGTGTGCTCTAGCATCTGTGCTTCTCAGAATATCAGCGTTATATAATTTGCAGTTTGTCTGTAGGTATGAGCAGAGTCTATCAGTTTTAAGACATGCAAAGCTCAGCAAGGATGGAATGATAACAAAAAATTCGATAATGTTGGGCCTTGGAGAAACTGATGATGAGATAAAGGAAACCCTATCTGATCTAAGGGCTATAAATGTTGATATAGTCACATTCGGACAGTATTTACAGGTATTTTTTCTTGAAAATATTTGCTATTACTCCATTTTTTACTGATAAGTGCATGGAACCCCTTTCTTGAGATTTAGGTTAACGTGGAGGGAATGGTTTTGCAATTTCAAGTACTTGCTGTTTGAGTGTATTCAGCTGAAAAAGTTATGTGTATCTCAATTAGTGGCAGTAATAGCGTATGCCTTTTTCTTTCCTGTTCGAATCAACAGTATCAACTCTGCATTTGTCTTCTATTTTGCTGGTAATCGATAATTGATAGTCAGGGTTCACATGTGTTTGCATTGCAGCCAACACCTCTACATTTAACGGTCAAAGAATATGTTATCCCTGAAAAGTTTGCTTTCTGGAAGGAGTATGGGGAGTCGATTGGATTCCGTTACGTGGCAAGTGGACCTCTGGTAAGCTTTTATTGAATTATGTGATTAGTGTACATGTTTAACATCATGCTTTTCAACCATACCTTGGAATGTCGATCGTTTATGCGGGGTGGAACTTGGAACATACAATAGTAACATGCACACTGGTGTTCACAGTTCATTCTCTGGCTCAGTTGTTCTTTTGTAAATGTAAAACATGTATATAAAATCCAAGTTAGATGCTGCTATAAAAATGAGCAATCTCATGATACACGATACCTTTTATTACTCTACTTACTGAAATTACTTGTGAACTATTTGTGGTTGATTCTGGGTGTGTTGTTGGTCACAGGTTCGTTCCTCGTATAGAGCCGGGGAGCTTTTCGTACAGACAATGGTGAGGGAGAGCGCGAAAAGTTCACCCAATTGAGGTGTAGCCTTAATTTCCACTAAGCGTTCATCTTGATGGAGTCTTCCTCCAACCAAACCATGGCGGCTTCATAACTTACAGGTCCAAGCAGTTCGTTTCGCCAGTGGTTTTAGATCGAACTCACTCGGGCGGACGGTTTATGGCCACCCCTCAAATCCGTATTGAAGTTTACGACGTCGTATTGGGGCCAATTTTTTTGATGAATTTTCTCTTTTTTTTTTTTTTATAATTAACCGTGTTTTCATGTGTGAAAAAGCATCGTATTTTGGAAGTCGGTTTGCAGTACTGGAAACTGTTGTACCTTTCGACGCTGTAAAACAGAGAGAGTTTGTCCGTGAGGAAATGACAAGCATAGCCTCGTAATAATCAGCAGGTAAAAAAGGTAAGTCTAAAACTTAAAACGAATAAAATAGTCACGAGAAATGGCACATTCTAGGTCCATTCCCAGTTCTGCATTACGACGCTTCCTCAACATTTTGCTCTATTTGATGATGCATTGTGTCATTCAACACTGTTATCCATCGTGGGGAGAGGTTACCTCCACGGCAAGTTACCCACCGCCTTCATCAAGTAATTTAATTAACTAAGGTAATTAACGATTAAAAAAAGTTTCTGGATTCTAATTTTTGGACATTTCTGTTGAAGAAAAAAAAAAAAGAAATTACCCCAGCAAGACATATGATCAGATCAGGCCTTGTTCGTTAACGTAATTTCATCCTTGACAAATTTGCAGAAAGCCCAAAAGAATCAACAACAGGCGGAAATTGGAAAAAGATATATACGTATAAAAAAGGTTTTTTATCGTTTTAGGTGAAATATTTTATACCAATTTGTCACTATACATAGCTTTCGGTGGTGGTGCTTTTGGGCATTCTTGGTTTCTTCCTCGCCCCTCTTCTTCCCCTCGTCCGTACAAGTGCATCCCTCAATCCGGTTAAGTTTATTTTCCTTCCCCTTTCAGTTTCTGGGTCTGCTCGGATTTCGTCTTTCCCTGATTTTCTTCTTGTTGCTCACTTGGACTGCTTTCTGGGTAAGAATCATTTCTGGTAAAGGCCTTAACCTTGCCCACAATCATCGTCTTCTTCTCCTCAACTTTAATCGATTTCTCTTCTAATCGGACTTACTTCTTCTTTATGGATTTTCCTGATTCTCTTTATTTTCTTCTCTGTTGCCGATTCTGCTCTGTTTTGCCCTTTCTTCACTGTGTGAGGGCTGCTCAGGATTTGTCCATTTGTTCTTCTCGTTTACTTGTGATGAACTTGGTGGATATGCTGTTTCTCTTGTTTCTCATTTCTCCCCGGGTTTATGGTGTTGCCTCCCATTGCTTGCTGATGTTCTCATTTACCCGTATCCGTTCACTTCTGGTGTAATTGATCATGTACTTGAAGTGAATCACTAGTTCCCTGGAAGTGTGCGTACAGATATGAACGTGTTATTTTGTTTAGATCGAATTCGAATTTGATTTGATCTTTTATGTTGGTCGATGACATTTACTAGTAGTGTTAGCTATCTCCATTATAGTTTTCTCATCAAGGTGACAAAGAAATGCAACTTTGATATTTGTCTTCTTCACTCATTTCTTGAAACAATCTGTCTCATGGTTGCAGAATCTAGTTGAAATTGCCAGACATTTGTTCTTTCACTGTGTTTCTATTCACATACCTAAAAATTTACAGAGATAGCAATACTCTTCTTTGTACCTGTTCCATCCAGTCCTGAATCTTTGTGGATGTAGCGTTATCATCATTGTCCTTGACTGGCGATTGCGTAGTCGAGGCTTTACCAGGTTTATTGATATGATCGGTTCTAACAGTTACAAAACTGACGTGTAGGACATTTATGGGTTGAGTCAAGTATTTCATGGGAGTTATCGAGGACATCGAACCACCTTTGAAACGTATGAAAGGGCCTCTGGGCGAATCTAAGAGTTTCTCAGGGAATCCATCAAATCTGCAGGCTGTTTCTCACTCTTTGGGAGAATTGATGGCAAGGCCTCTAAACTCCCAAGGGGATGGAGACACTATTGGCTCCAAAGGAGTTATTAAGAAATCAGAATTTATTAAGATCATAACTAGGACACTGTATTCACTTGGTTACAAAAAGAGTGGGGCTCTCTTAGAGGAGGAATCTGGAATACCTTTATATTCATCTGCTGTGACATTATTCATGGAGCAAGTGATGGCTGGGAAATGGGATGAAAGTGTTGCTACCTTACATGTGATTGGTCTGCAAGATGAAACCATTGTAAAATCTGCATCTTTTGTTTTGTTAGAGCAGAAGTTCATTGAGCTCTTGAAAGCTGACAAAGTCAGGGCTGCCTTGGATACTTTAAGAAATGAACTTGTGCCTCTTCGCGTCAATATTGACCGAGTTCATGAGCTTGCCTCATGTGTTATTTCCCCTCTCCGAGCTATTAAGTTCGCCAATAATCAAGATGGGCAGGACAATTCGGGGTCTAAGATTATGGAGAGGCTTCAGAAGTTGCTTCCTGCTTCTATCATGATTCCTGAGAAAAGATTGGAACATCTTGTTGAGAAGGCTCTTGATGTTCAGATTGATGCTTGTGTGTTCCATAACACCTTAGATTATGATCTCTCATTGTATTGTGATCACCAGTGTGGCAAGAATCAAATTCCTTCACGAACGCTGCAGGTTAGACATTCTGGATCAACTTTTCTTGGGGATGGTGCAGCTTCTGTTTAAGTTTTTATTGGTTTTTTTTTTTTGGTCGGTAAAATATTGACAGTAAGGTTTTATTCGATCCGTTAAAAGCATCTTAACCCCCTTTCGGATCAGGCAAGAAATTTTCTAAACCATGCCTTAATTCTTTTACACTGTAATATTAGGTGTGTTTGGAGTTAGAATGTTAAGTCTGGTTTCAGGTGGTGCTCAACTAAGTGATAAAGTTATATCCTGTGATGATTTTTCTGGTGTTCATGCAGAACTGGAAACTCTTGTGCCCATAGTAACAGTCACCCTCTTGTTGCAAACCCATGTGGTTTTTTTCCTTTCGGCTGATGATTTGATTTGTGATTGATGCAAGAGTTCCCTATTTATGAGACTGTAATCCTAGACAACTCAGATGGTAATGGTCTTGATTGTAGGCTACATTTTTGGGCAGTTATGGTGCTCTCTTATGAGCATATATTTATTTATCAACTAGAAATTTGATGTAAAAACTAAAAAGTGGACCTCAATGTGGCATTTTTTAGAAAGGTGTGGTTCAGCTTTTTCAAGTTTGCTGTAGTATGCAGAAGCCTTCAATAGGATTTTTTTTTCTCCATAAATTGGCCTGAGCTGTTTGGATCAATGACTCGCTAATCATCCATCTATGAGCCTAAATATGCATTCAAGCTTCAGTAAAAAGTATTAGGTCACAGATGGCTTCAATGATTGGGGCTTTGTTGTGCCAGAAGCTATGTAGAAAATCTTGTCTTCATAATCCATGATTATTTTGTCTTGGACCAAGACTTCTGTATTCTATATAATTGTTTATCAGTGTTGCTGTCTGTTTGTCATGTGTTTCCTTAATTTGACATTCTTTAAAGCAATTTAAATAATCACCTTAAAACTGGAGAGGGGTGATAGGAGACTTGGGATTCCTTGAGGCACTAAATTAGACATGTTGAACTGGTACTTAATATACTACTATGTTGCAGCAAAGCAGTGTTGTTGAAGCAGAACATCGCTCCCTATGTTCAATCCTAGCATTAGTTAGCTTAGTTTTTCAATCCAGCACTTTTGTTTTTTTCAAACAAAGCTTTCTAAAGTTCGACATACCATGTTGTGTCTCGTAATTGTGCAGAAATTCATAATATTATTTTAAGGAATAATTTAATGGTTATGTACATCAGGTACTGCAGGAACACATTGATGAGGTGTGGTTTTTGCAATTTTCACACAATGGGAAGTATTTGGCTTCTTCATCCAAGGATCAGTCAGCAATCATATGGGAGGTAAGCTTTTTGCTTTACAATAGTTGTTGTTGTCTTTGTTAAATCAGATTGAGATTCTTCACACTGGTTTGATTGGTGTTTCAGGTTCCACCTGAAAATGAATTTTAGTCAACTTAGTTTTGCAATGTTTTTCTCTGTGAATTATGACCTAATGAACTTGATGTTTCCTGGTTCACTTGAATCGTCTGTAACCTTATTGCATTAGCAGAGTATGGTGAGAAAGAATGATCGTATTCAATTATGTTATCCAAGGCCTGATCTTGTTCCTATTCCGTTGATATGTTTTGTTGATTTTTTTTTCTTTCAATTGCATCTACTATTTCAATTGTGTCTGAAATGATAGAACAAACTTGCTAAGAACAAATCTTCAATTTGTATTGTTGCAGGTTAAGGAAGATGGTCAAGTTTCCATGAAGCACACGTTACGTGGTCATCAGAAGGCAATCATTAGTGTCTCGTGGAGTCCTGATGATAGTCAACTACTCACATGTGGAGAGGAGGAAGTGATCAAGCGTTGGGATGCCAATTCTGGGGAATGCCTCCATGTTTACGAGAAATCAGGTGTTGGATTGGTTTCTTGTGGATGGTTTATCAACAGGAGAGGGATATTCGCAGGGATGGCTGACAAGAGCATCTGCTTGTGGGATTTGGGTGGAATGGAGCTAGAATGTTGGAAAGTGCAGAAGCCACTTAAGATATCAGACATGGCGATCACTGATGATGGGAAGAGAATCATTAGCATATACAGAGAAACTGCAATAATTTTGCTCGACCGGGAAACAAAGCTTGATAGTGTGATTGAAGAGGATAATTTGATCACTTCATTTTCATTATCAAAAGATAATAAATTCTTACTGGTTAACCTTGCAAACCAGGAAATTCATCTATGGAGTATAGAGGGTGCTCCAAGTGTTGTCGCAAAATACAAAGGTCATTCTCGCAGCCGTTTTGTAATAAGATCTTGTTTAGGTGGATTTGAACAATCGTTTGTGGCCAGTGGAAGTGAAGATTCACAGGTATTTTCCTTCCTATAGTAACTGGAGAGTAAATTATATCATCAGTGATTAAGTTGAGGAATTTGTCTGACTGACTGCATGCCACATATCCTAAAAAGATTTTGCCCTTGTGCTTGTAGTCAAGGACATAGCTCATGGACTGGTTTGTGTTGGTCTGTCAGCTAAGATGAGGCGTATTCCATTCTACTGCATCCTATTCCATAGGAAAGAAATGTGTAGGCTAGGATGTAACATGCTGCATATTTGAGAACTTTTCCCTTTTAAGCTGAAGAATGTGTGCATTAATCCTGGACTCTGACCCAGGTATATATATGGCACCGTCATTCTGGAGAACTTCTGTCGGCGCTACCGGGACACGCAGGTGCAGTGAACTGTGTGAGCTGGAATCCTGCAAATCCACACATGTTGGCTTCAGGGAGTGATGATCGCACTATTCGGATATGGGGGTTAGCTCGGTTGAATTTGAAGCAGAAAGAGCAGAGGAATGGTGTAATCCACCATTGCAATGGAAGAAGCTGAAACATAACAAACACAAATAAGCCAGCCAGCCCATGAATCCTCATCATCATCAAATAGTGATATGCGTCGTCATTCAATATTGTGTAAATTATAAATTCATTTGTTTTTGTTCTTTAGAAACTTGGACAAAGGCGCACATGCTGGTGCTATATGCATGCGCGCCAAGAAATCTTATATATTTCCGTAATTCCATTGCCTACTCTACTCTGGGAAAACATTCCTCTTTTGCATCATATAGCAGATGGATATGGATGGGTGTGGAGAAATTAGGGGCATTCTTGAAAATTAAGAAAAATTGCAAGCTTTCATAAGTATAAAATGCATGTTACACGCTCTAAAATATTTGATGCTTTTATGTGAATTACTACTATGATTATAAGTTAAATGTTGAAAATTTTACTCATTGAAATTGCCTAGCCATTGAAGAAGGTGATATAGTCTTTGCTTTTCCCGCAAGTCTAGTGCATGTGAACTTTGGGCCGTTAAGATTAGGCCCAATTACCAACTTAAAGCAAGAACCCATAGTTAAGTTACCGCCAATTTGGTGCACATAAGGATAGTAGGAAGTCGGAGTCGGAGTCGGAGTCGGAGGGAAGAACATTCATCCAAGTCAGACGAGCGACGGAATGGGGAGCGTTCCGGCACAAATTCCGACGAGTTTTGGCCACGAGCTGAGAGCCTGCCTCCGTTGCCGGCTGGTGAAAACTTATGATCAGGTGGTTGTTCTCCACCTTCTTCTCTTCTTGATCTAGGGTTTTGTTTCTGGGTTTCTTCTTTCTAGATTTTCCGAACGATTTTTCCGTCTCAGTTTAGAGAATCAGGATGCGAGAACTGCCCCTTCTTCAAAATGGACGAAGATAATGAGCGTGTCGTTGACTGCACGACTCCTAACTTCAATGGGTGTGTTTCTCTACCTCGTTTCGCTTTCATTTTTTTCCTCTTTGACAGATAAATTCTCGGTTTGTGGCTCCTCTTTACACTTTGTTTCGCAGGGTAATTGCTGTAATGGACCCTGCTAGAAGCTGGGCTGCTAGGTGGCTGAGGATCGGTATGTTGAACTTCAGTGATTGTTGCCAACAACAAATGCGTTGCTCTCATTGATGGACTTACCTCAGTTTCTTTTTTTTCTTCTTCTTTTTCTTTTTTCTTTTTTCTTTTTTATCTTTTAAATTCAACATCATTATGTTCATTTGGTTGGCATGGGTTTTAACTGAAACTCTGAATTTTAGGTTTCAAGAATTATTTGGGTTTCTTAGATGCTTTATGCTTTGGTTTTCTCAAGATCTTATTCTTTTCCCGAGATTCTTTGATGGTGATCATGTTGTATGATACTCACTTGCAGTCTCCTTTTTCCATTCCGGGGTTCTAAGTCACCTATGAATGTTTTGCAGGAAAGTTTGCTCCTGGCTGCTACACACTTGCAGTCTCGGAAGCACTCCCTGAGGACCTACAGGTGAAATTTTGATTCAATTTACAATCCATGGAAGCATACTCAATCTTTTGTTTCCAGACAGATTTTGTGTGCATTGCTTGGTTTGATGTATGTTGTTTGTTAGCTCAAGCCAATCTAAGCCATTGTCATTTAAAGCTTATATAAATATGATGAGTATTAGCATAGGAAGCCTTAAAATTCTAGGTGGTCTCCAAGGCTAGCTGCATACATGGTTTCGAAAGCAGCATGATTGCTTGAGATATTTCATGAAAATGACTTACTCCATATGTAAGGTTATGCAACAGAATATTGGTATATAAAAAGTTACTGCTTCCATCCCAAATTTTTTTAATCAGTTCATCTTCAATGTCAGTTTGATTTTAATTTATCTATTTTGCAATCTCCAGCCGTTTTTGTTTGCAATGTTCCCCCTCCCCTAACATTCAATCTATGATTTTTTTTCTCTAACATCATGAACTATAAATTTAAAAATTCTACACACAAATGCTAAATTGGTGGTTATAGTTTCTGAACTTATATTTCTACTATTTTTCTAACTCAAACTAATACTATACGTTAGTGAAGTCAAATTTGCATCAAAGGTCGAACATTGCAAACAAAAGGGATGGAAAAGTATTATACTCTCCTTCCGTCTCTAAAAACATGCACATGTTGACTTTCGAACTTGTATTTGACTCAAATTTTCACTAAGAAGATTTCATTCAAAAATTCTAAAAAAATATATTTAGAAATTAGAGATATTTATCATTTGCATATAAATTGTTGAACTTTATATACTAAAATGTTGAAGAAGAAAAATCATGGATTAAATGCTTAAAAAAATGCACCATTTTTTTTAGGGACGGAGGGAGTAGTAGAATTTTTCTTATTAAAATATATCTTTATAAACTAGACATATTAAATTATCCTATATGCAAATGGTTCTTCATGTACATGATTGACAGCTTCACAGAAATCAAATTTGCCCAAAATCAGAGATTAAAAGATGAAAGTAATTGTTTCAAAAAAATTGGGACTAATGGAGTTCATGTTAAGTTAAATCTTACTATAATTACAAAACAAATGAATAGTTTTTTGCATCCCGACTATGTATTCGTTTTGTTATGGGTTCTTAAGAATGTGGATAGTAGCCGCCCTTTGTCTGTGGCTCATCATATTCATTTACATGCCATTCATTGTCAAACTCTTGGAAATTGGCAACTCATGATTTTCTGATGTTGCAGCAGTGATATTTTTTGCACATATGCAGTTTTATTCTGCTAGCACTCAGATGTCATGCCAGTTCTGTGTGTTTCGTGTAACGTATGGGGTGAGGCCAGTTGGGGAACGAGCATCTGAGAATCTTTGACTTTATGAAACGATCATATGATAATAAGTGCTAGGAAGTTCTGATAATTTCTGTTTTAACTTGATGACTCATTGATTATGGATTGTTATTTTCTGGTTTATTTTCAAACTCTGCTTTCTTGCAGAATTTATGTGAAGATTCACAGGTTCCGTACATGCCCCCCAAGCGCATATAGAAGAAGATGGAGTGGAGATATAAGCTCAGTGATGGTGCATTAGTCTGTTAGAACTGAACCAAAACGCTAAGGGGATGCTGCTGCCTTTCATATTTGAATTGTTAATTTTCTTGCATTTTGTCAAAGGAGTATTAGTTTAGATTCGGTGAATCGGAATGAAAACTGCAGCTCTTTGAATTAGCATTATTGTGACTACTTTTTATCCCAATTTTCCCAGGCTCTGGCACTAACAATATGCCTTTTTGTTATTTATTTATCACTATAACCAATCATGGATGGTTCATTTCAAGTTACCACAGGCTTCTAATCGTTTGCAGCTGCAAGTTAATTTCGTAAACTTGACTTGTATTGAACCTCGATTGACCTGAATTTAAGAGGGGTTATGTTAGCATACTAGTTGCCTGAGTTGATTCAGGTTGGGGGGATTACATAACTTTAAGTTGTATCATGTTCATGGACTCAAATCAAATTAGGCCGAAAACACGATGTCAACTCAGCGTTCCATCACATCACAGGGGCTTAAGTTTACCGCTCAATTTGATAGGGGCACAAATGCTCTCCATGCAAAAGATAAGTGACCATTTTTTATTGAATTACGAGTACAATAGAATCGCTACTAACTGAACTTAAGCGCTGCTACATAAGACGTAGCAATCTCGTTCTTCTCGTACAGGTATTTTC
>JBBYHH010696079.1:0-10021 GCA_038382905.1 Daphne laureola
CCAATTCCGGATTTCATCAATTTTGACTTTGTTGGAGCTCGATTCTTATTGCAATGTTGTTTCTACAATGATTCCCACATGATTTCACTTCCACCTTGTGCTTTGACACTTAGAACCAGATGTGGGATGGAGAGGTTTTCATTTCTAGAGTGAGAGAAGAGAGAAGAGAAGATGAAGAAGAATGAAGAACATATCACGTGTAGCCTCTTTAACATTTCTGGGTTCCTCGGCGTGACCCGAGCGTGATCCATCACACCATGATCTACTCCATTTTTTAGCTGCCCTATTTTTCACTCCCCAGCGTGATCCATGGCGTGATGATCATGCCTTGATCACACCTCAACTGCAAAATCATCAGCTGGGCATTTTTTCAGCTCCTAGCGTGATCCATGGGATGATGATCACGCCTTGATCACGCCCTGGACTCCATTTTCCACTAGCTGGCCATTTTCCTCCTTCTTGGAACCATACATCATGCCTCCATCATGCCTCTATCATGCCGAGAGCTTCAAAATTGCTCTTCCTTCCATTCTTGCTCCCGTGTCGATCTGAGGTGGTTCCTACGTCGTTCTATGGGGAAAATTATAACTTATAACCTCCCAACACATGACATTTCATGCATTAGACCTTAACTTAACTTCATTACTTAAAATTTATATTTCCTGGTACCTTAACCGTGGAAACAGAGTTCCAGTGCCGTAAATTCATCATCCTAGCTTGGTGACTGTAACATTCTCCCCCACTTAGGACTCTTGGTTCTCCAAGAGCACTTTCAGTCTCTCATATTCTTGGGGGTACGAGTTCATTATTTCCTTTTCTGGTTTCCCTAGTTTCTTCCTATTCAGAGTGGTGTGACCTTTACACTTCAACCACCGGGATCAACTTGTTCATGTGCTTCTGTATATCTTTAACCAGTAAAGCAATCAGTATTTCTGGTTCTAGCTGTATCACTTCCACGAGTACGGTTTGAATTGAATTCAAGAATGTACTTCTTTAATATACCCACATGGAATACATCATGTATAGTAGGCATATTCAGCGGCAAAGCTAGTCGGTAAGCCACTTACCAATCTGTGTCAACATGTCACATGGGCTTATATACTGCGGTGTTAACTTGCCCCATTTGCCACAATTTTACAGTTCCTTTTGATGGTGCCACGTTCAACCAGCATTTGTCACCAACTCTAATTTTCAATTCATGGCGCTACTTGTTCCCATAGGATGTATTACGATTATTCATAATTTCCTGTCGTACTTGAACTTTCCTTATCTTTCCATTGTCTCTTTTATGACTTCGGGGCCATTTCAGTCTTGTCCGTTACTTCGGACCATCAATGGGGCGTTACAAATTTTCACCCGCTTGTATCGGTCTCACTTTTCTCCCGAATCTCAGTGCGCTACTCCGTAACATATCTTTAATCATCTGAATCTTCCTTTCTGACCGTTCATCAGTATAGGGACAATATGTTATACTCGAGTAGAGTTGCATGCCCAAGTCTTATAAACATTATCGTGCGGTAACCCGTGGATTCCTATCCAATACAGTGTAATTCAGTTTCCCGTGTATCTGTACATTCTTTCTGCCATACAGTTGGGTAAGCTCTCCAGTAGATCTATTATCTGGATAGAAAGAAATGCACGTACATAGTCAGTCGGTCTATAATGACTTCTATAACATCATAGTGTGACCATGTTAGGCCAAACCCGTCAACAATCCACAGTGACATTACCCTATTTTCGGAAAGGAATGGGTAACGTCTACAGAGTTCCTGGCAGTCATAGTTCTTTAATTAGTAGCATACTTGGCCACATCTCAAAGTTCTCATTGCATCATCATTGTAGAACGTGTCAGACATCCTTACATATAGAGGGAGTTGTACCATTGCCATTCAGTCATCAAAAAATTTAGCTCATATGGCACAAAGCAGTATATACTTACATATCTGAACCTAAGGGTTCAAACTATCTTCCCTTTTCTTTCTTTACCTTGCATTGTGTCTCGGCAGGGAACATCTTTCAAAACACCTAATGGGTGTATTTCAATATAATAGTAGGCAACTCGATCTCAAATCATAGTCAACCTGGACAGTATTCATACCATGCCTGCAGATTACTTTAGACTTCTCGACAGTTAGAATAACAAAACATCATTCATGGTTCTCTCAGTACAAAAGTACCGGAACAGATCTATTTCATAAAAATACATAGATGTGATAGCTCGTGCGCTACATATGTCTCCTGAGAGACATTCTCATGCTTTTACATCTTCTTGAATAGTTGTATTAATCGATATCTCCACGTCGCCCAGACGGAGATCCGTACGTATACTTTACATCCCATCGGCAGAAACCATGTACATATCTTCACGTCCTACTAGATGGAAGCAATTTTCATACTTCCATGTCTCATCGGACCGAAGTTCATACTATAATCATTTCCATTTCATTACCATTTACGTAAATGTAATCATTCCATAACTGTGCATAATTTTTTATCATATCATTCACTGTGGACCAATATTAGACATAATGGAGTTCAAATTCTTAGATGGTCCCACTATACAGAATATAGCTCAACATATCCTGTATCTTTAAATTTTGAATCTTGGAATATCAGAAAAATAGTTGCATCAAACTTACCTCGGAAGGTGGTACTTACACATACATCAGCATTGTCATTTGGCAATCAGCACTCAGTAATCAATAGTCGATAACCGGTTATCAGTAATCGATAATCAAGAATTGAGTGCTTCAATGTCTGATCATCAATCATGTATGGAGAACGCATCTCAACACATACATCACTGCTTCGCATTAAACCTTTGGTTTATGCAGTATATAATTACCCTTTTCGGCAATATAACAGGTGCAGTCATTATGATTACTGTCTACCTATAAGCATCTGTAATGTCACTCTATGACAATCCATTAACATATACCTAAATTACCATTTCATCTCATCGGGAGGGTAAACCTTTAACCATGATTAGCAATTACATTCTCATCGTTCCACAACCAGTACAAAGGATCACTAATCGTATATCGTACCAGTGCAATGATGGATCCAAACATTAAACTGAGTCAGAACATCATGTAAGTGTACCGCATGGTGGTACCGATAAAGAACATACTTCTAGGCTCATTTTGTCACTAACAGAACTCTGAGATGAAGCATCACATTCGGTTCCCAGAGGAGACCGTACATATGATCTGTCTCACAATCGGACGGAGCTGTCATAACGTATTACAGAATCATTCTTTCAGTACCAATCATCAATTTCCAGAAGATGGGACTATCATCCCTCAATACCGTGTAATCGGACTTAGCTTCAGTTAGCTCATCCTTTCTTTTGTTCCTGTAAGATTCCAGTTTCAATGGATGTCTGTAACTTAATTCAATCAGTCAACACATTTCATATTCACTTGTACCAAGGAATTGGTACACTCAAACCACCGGCTATCAAGCGGGAGAGGTAGTTTAAACTACCTTCCTGAGCCTTTCGGTGGCATCCTATCCTCTGGGTACATCTTATTATGGCATGAGTCAATTACCGGTCTTTCAACATGGCAACAACAGACAGTACCGAGTCCTGAGACTAAACGGTACCCACTGTCATAACCTGAACGATACTTAACATTTCTCATTCCTTTGCCATAATCCCATACCTGTTCTTCTTTCTTGACATTGGTGTGGAGCATGAACACTTTCTGTCTGATCACCCTGTCAATTTACATTATCAGTTTCCTCTTAACCCTTGCCAGTCTGCTCATAACCATAACAAAGGAGCACTTGGTGCTCACTGCACCTCCGTGTGCATGAACTTATTCTTCACATCATTTGCATTATTTCAGGTGCTTCATGCTGAACCATTCCAGGATACATCATCAGACAATACATAGGAAAGGTCCTGGTGGCATCCCAGATGCAGTATCTGAGGACCATTAACATTCAGTCCATGGCCATAAAGGATTCTTGCATAAAGAACAATCTCTGTACATTTCACCTTATTTAGGAGCTACCTTTTGTTGCAGCTGCTCAACTTACAGTCATGTTCTTTATAGGCAAATTTACCATTTTTAGAATCCATGATCGCAGAGCTGACAATTCTTGCAATTCAGAACCTTATCATCATCAATACTACCATAACTGTCATCATCATAATCATTGTGACAATCATCATCAGAATCATTAACATAAATTGGATCCAAGGTGTCATTCCAGTTCCTGGATCCTCTGTCGGTGTGATGGTGCACATTCTTTCCGTAATAATTCCAGCACTTGCAGGAGGTTCTCCGGAACCTAAACCTGCCATCGTGTGGGAATTTGAGCATTGGAAGCACTCCAATATCATTAAGTCATTAGTGCCCATGACGCTCTATACCCGGGGCTTTTGGGCCCTCAGAACATCTTATGTGTCATCATCAGTTATAATTCTATCTCGGTAGCGTTGCCCATTTCATCGCTTTCCACAGTTATGTAATCAACTTTATGCCGTTCGGTCAGGACAATAACTTCTGACTGTACTTTCTGCACTCGGGGGTGCATTCTTTCATTATTTGTATCATTATCATCTGTTTCATATTCGGCATCAACCTCGGTATCAGTGATAAGACCATCAAGCTTATCGCCATCAATTTCATCATCAATCACATCAGTAAAATATTCATCACTATCATTTTCATCATCTGTGGTGTCCTCTCGGGCTGATCCTTCAGGACACCCTGTCTTGCCCTCGGTACAAGAGTATCAGTAACCGTCTTCAGCTGCCCTAGCTCCTACAGTAGGTTCTCTAGAACCTGCATCTGTGGATGTAGTGGAGAAGCTGGCTGTGTCAGTGGAGAATGACCTACATTTCCTGCCTCATGACATTGACCTTGCTACACGCGGTCCTTACTATTTCCTATCCATTCCATAACATAACATACATATAATGGTTAACACATAAACCTACCAACAAAAGTGTATCCTATGGCTCTGTAGAGTAGATACAATGTATGATACATGATGTAAATTATCACATAGAAAATCTACATCAAAAAATACATAATAGTACAATATGCAATCAGACAATCCTACATTCTTCATTTTCGTCCATTAAACCAGTATTTTACTCAAGTTGAGCATGTCTAGATTAGAAGCCCAAAATTCCACAACCTGTTCTAGGGTAGTTCACATAAGGAAGAGGCCCCTTCCCTAGGTGAAATATCCTGGATCTGTGCGGTGGAACAGAGGCCTGCCTCCCGGATATATCTCAACTAAAGTAAAATCTTAACCTGCTCTGATACCAACTTGTCACCACCCCCTCTGTGCACGACCTGGTGGAAGTGGATGTGGGGCCAGAAGGGTAGTAGTGACGGTCACTTTACCTTGCTTTACGCAGCCAGTATGATGGGTTGATTCCATAACCCAGTCCTTGGCTCATAAACATTCATACAAAATAGTTTCACAGTTTCCAGCTAGACCACCTGTTAGTCAAACATTTATAGAAAATTTCACAGGTGTCTAAATCAAGTTCCATAAAATGTTTAGGCAACTAGACACATAGGGCTACAACCACATAAAATTTCAGAATTTTTGGCAATGCCAATTGGTACAATTTATTCGGCAAAGTTAGCCCAAAAACACAGTTTTCTGAAACTCGGCAGCACTTCATTTCTTTCCTGTAGTTCAAACATTTACAAAAATATACAATAAACTGAGCTCATCTTAGACCAGATACTCCAAAAGAAAGTTGCCTCTGATAAGCATTCCCTGATAAAGTAGACATGCATCATCACAATAATCAAAGGCATCAAACATACATATGTTCCATCATCTGTCATTCATCAATTATGCATCATTCATACACTTGACAGTAATGATTGTTTATGCTACATGTATAATGAAACCTATATCTACAGAGCCTGCTTTACCAATAGAAGCATAAACTTTGATCAGGAAGTCGAACCTAATAGATTTCGACAATCACCCCCTGACACTGCTGCTGCTGCCACTACACATCAAAGATAAGTGTTAACCATCAGTACATATACAGTCATTCTATTTGTGAAAATATGTAATATAAACAATAACATTATCCGTAACATAAGCAGTATCATCATCATCTATGACTTTATCTATAACCTCATCTGTAACATCATTTTGTTCTCTATCGGGAACACCCATAACTGTACATTTCATTAAAAAATACTTAGGAGCAATGTCAGTGCCTCAGAATCAGAATACAATATGGCCAGGCGGAATCTCAATCCGTGGCTCTCGATGCTCTTGAAAAATGGATATATAAGGGGTGAGTTCTGGGGAGAACTCAGTAATGGTTTAGGTAGAAGTAAAGGGGAAAAATCTTCATTTGTTGCCTGCATTGACAATGTTAGCATGACAGTATGCAATATACAATATATATATAATCATGCAAATGATATGCAATGCTCAGATCAGATCAGACAGATAGTCATGACAACCTCGAGTAGTTATTTCCCAACCCTGGAGATCTGTACAGAAGGCGTATAGTACTAGCACGGGGCGTACGGTCCCCATATTACCATCATCATCAGGTCTACCACCATAATCACGTAGGTCATGATACCGGGACCTGGTACATCATCAGAATTAGTCATCAGGTTCTACGGAATGGTCACATATATCGTGACTCCGGAACCTGGAATATCAATCATCAGTCATCCATCATCAGGTCTACCGTGGTTATCACGCAGGTTGTGATACCGGGATCTGTCACATCAGAGCCGATCGCTATGCGATCGTAGAACATCATCATCATAAGGAGCTGTAGTCCCACATCAATATACCTGCAAGCATTCACCCCTACCTTGGAACTAGACTCAGGATTCACCGGGCCCTACCCTCGGCCCGAGAGCTAGTTTCAACCAGCCTATATATAGTAGGAGGGAACCAATGCATATATATAAGAAGGTTGATCCCTTACCTGTAAGCAGTCTGTAAATCTGTCTATCAGTCTGTGCAGTCAATTCTCTGGCGCTCAGGGGATCCTTGTTAGTTCTGAACAATCGATACAATACGTTAATACTTTATCTTTTTCTGTAATTCATCATTTGGCCCAAATTACTAACTTGGCCAATTCTCATCCGTTATCCATAACAATTCATTCATGAGAAATATATAACTATCCGTGCATAAATCATTCATCTACCATGCATTACCGTTCCTTTTCCATCAACAATCAATAATCAACAATTCAACAATATTGCACATTTAGGATTTAAACCATAACCCCATCTTAGACATTGATTCGTAACTCAATCCAAGTATTAAAGTTTCTTAGAATCAACCTAGAAATGCAATTGATGCATTCTTTCGATCCATTTCAACTGTTCGATCCTCCATCAATTTTTCGGAGCTATAACTCTTAGCTAACTAATCCGGTTAAAATCAACCAAAATTCCAAGTATTAATGTTGTCCTAAATTCATCAAGGAATAACAATTTAGCTTCAATTTCAATTTTCCTCAGATTTTCATATTTTCTCTCTCATAAACCCTAATTTCGAAAATCTTCAATTCATACTGAATCAGTGATGTAGAACGTGTTTCTAGCTCCTAATTAACGTAAAAACACATTTAACTCTTCAATTGCACCAATTAGGAAGGTATGTGTTCCATTTTGAATTTTACCCTAAATCAGAAATCTTTCCAATTGATGTTGTTGTAGCTTGAATCTTATGTTGTTGTTGTTTTTTCATTGATTCTCGCATAAATCCACCGTTCCCAAGTGATTTGGATGCTTGGATTTGGTTTTAGGGTTGAGAGAATGTGAGGTTTAGAGTGAGAGAGGAGAGAGAGAGCTTTGGTATGGAATGGGGAAGATGAACCCGAGTTCATCTTTAAAGAATCGGGCTGTCCAGGCGTGATCCACGGCGTCTTCATCACGCCATCCTCACACCACGGGGATCCTGGAAGGTGGATTTTGGGCGATCATGGCATCTTCACGGGGTCAGCATGGCATGTTCATCACACCGTGATCCATCACGTCGCCGTCTCACCTTGATCACGCCGTCATCACGCCGCACCACCAGAAAACTTACCAGTTTTTCATCCTCCCTTCCTCCGGCGCGTTCCTGACATGTTCATCACACCACCATCATGCCGTGGCCTCCAAAACTGGCCAGCTCTTCCGTTTCACCAAATGTATCTCCATCATGGTGCCAAGGTGTTCCGTCTTGGTTCCGTAAGGTCCAGTGCACCCTTTTACAACCGTTTCCATGTCCATTATGACTTTAAATCATTCTGTATCCATTCCATTGGAAAAGTATCCTTCATAGGCTCCTGGAACATACATTTTCTCACACTTAAACCCTAACATAAATCCAATAACATACAATTAATCAAAACCTCACCTTTTTCCTGGTAATTCTTCATCGGTAGCCATAACACCAGAGGGAGTACCTCAATCACATGGAATTGTGGCTCCTGATGATGGTTCCATTGATATGGAACTTGATGAACAAGATCTAAATGAGAGTGGACTTGTTTCAGAGGGAGTTGAGAATGTGCAAGATCTCGAAACCGGTTCACCTCCACCTGTGTTGAGAAGATCAACACAGGAATCCAAGCAACCCAAAAGATGGGGGCTATCGGAGGGTGAAACTTACTTGGTTGAATCTGAGATTGATAAACCAAGTAATGTTAGAGAATCTCTTGAAGATGCACAGAAACAGGAATGACTAAATGCAATGAATGATGAGTTGCATTCAATGCATATTATTGGTGTGTGGGAGTTGTCAGATCTTCCTGCTGGCCGAAAGGCCATTGATAATAAGTGGGTATTAAAGATCAAAATAAATTCTGATGGAAGTATCGAAAGATACAAGGTCCGTTTGGTGGCCAAAGGTTTCACATAAAAGGAAGGTGTTGATTTCAAGGACACCTTCTTACCTGTAGTGAAATTCAATTCCATCAGATTACTACTTACTATTGTAGCTAATCTGGATCTAGAGTTACATCAAATGGATATTGTTATAGTCACTATTACACCCACTATTGGCAGGAATTTATTTCCCATAGGAGAGTGGCCGGAGGGCGAGTTGTCACGAGCATTAAGGTACGTGGGTGTTGTTATTTTTTAGTTTAAAGTGCACTTAGAGCATTGATTATTGCATGTTATTGAAGTATTGATGAAGTATGATGGTGATTGAACTAGTATGGTTGGCTTCGGTAGAACGGTGTAGGAAGAAATGGGGCTTTTCAAGTTTCAGGTGTTATAGGCAAACCTCGGGTGATTGTCGGATGTTCGGAAAGGGAAAATGAAAATAGGCAGGGGCCCAAGCGACCGGGCAGGAGAGCGGAGCTCCCTGCCAGGCCATCGCCTGACCCCTAACGTGAAACAGGACCGAGGACCAGGTGACCAGCCAGGCAAACTGAATTCCTGGCAGGCGATCGCCTGGCCTCCAAGGAGGAAAAGGGACAGAGGCTCAGGCGACCGGCCAAGCGAGCGAGGCTCCTAGTAGGCGATCGCCTGAACCTAAAAATTAAAAGTGGGTAGATGGTCAGGCGATCGGCTAGGCAAAGGGGGCCTGGTGCAGGCGATCTCCTGACCTATGAAACGAAAATGGCCAGCAGGCAAGACGACCGGCCAGGCGAATGGAGCCTGGTGCATGCGATCGCCTGACCTCAGGCGAAATGAGACAAGGGCTTAGGCGAGGGACAAGGCGAAGTTAAAACACGGTGAAAACAGAAACGAAACCATTTCTCACAACTTCATCTTCAACCTTCGACTATGGGAGCTCGACCACAACCCTTCCCTACACACTAAACACTCAATCTAAGCCAAAAATTGAAGGGATTTCGTACTACATGTGAGATTTCTATCGTAAGTAAAGAATCCACGGAAGGAAACACGAATCATTCACCATTTGGAGCATTTTCTGAAAAGGGGGTCCGAATTCAAGGTAAGTTTTCTGAGGTTTCTCATTATTCATGGACTTGTAAACATGTTCTAGTGTCGATTTAGAGATAGAAGCATGTTATACATCGTTGAGTTGGAAAGAA
>JBBYHH010696090.1:0-10021 GCA_038382905.1 Daphne laureola
ATTGTCATACTTCTCGGTTCTGATTGTTCTATGCTCGCTCTTCTTCTCCTCTTTCTTATTTGGTTTAATTACTTCCTAGTCACTAACGTATCCCAAAATTTTCCATTCAACTTCAACAATTTCTTTTTCAACTTATAATGACATTAAAGTTCTTGAAACGAGTTATTAGTACTCTTAAACTTTTGACTCTAAAAGAACCAAATTGACTCACTATTTTATAAACAATTTTATTTTATTTTTTCTATTTGTTTTGCCTTTTATTTTTCATAACTCAAGAAATCAAAATAACCTTAATGACTCCAATTATTATCACCCTGAACCAACCACGCAGGCATTTGTATTTCTTGGCCATAACTCTAAAGATCTTTACTAAACTATTCAAATGGTTTGTAAAATAAAATACTTAAGTAAGTTGAAATACTTTAAAAGAGTAGTTTAGAAGATTATGAATGTCCGAATACAACCGTGTTTTCAAAGTAAGTTTACTTTCTTAGAAAGGAAAGAAAGAAAGTAGGATTTACAAACTACAAGTGCTAAAGATCATCCTGATTCTTCCCCTAATGCAGCTTTCCTTCTTCATATTTCCATATCGATCTTCTCTCCAGTCTTGAATGTAGCCCAGTTCCTTACAATTTATATTAAGGGACGTTAGAATATATTCAATGATTAATAAAGTGTGATGTAAGTAACTTTCAAAGTAAGAAATGAAATAAGAGAGAGAGCTCGAGGGGCTTACAGGGGTGGTGACACCCTTATTGGGAAGAGCAACTTCTTCCTAGAGGGCCCAAATGAGTTTTCGTCTGATAAGAAAAGATGCCTTCCCAACTATTACGTTGGTTCTTCTTATTACAGCTTCCACTCCCGTGTTTATTCTCGTATAGTAATTAGGTATCCGGCCCAAGGTTTTTAAAAGCATGAAGCACACTTAAGCACTACGGGGTCTAAAGCGCAGAGTGAAAGTGCAAGCTTTGGTGATGTAAAGCGTCGCTTTAAAAATAAATTCTAGCAGTCATAAATAGCATCAATCATGTTTATGTAGTATGAAAAAACTATGAGAACCCATCTAACTAGTCTTTAGAAAATATATAAATTTAGCAAAAAATACTTTAAAACCTAAATGCCAATGTCTAAAGCCAAAGTTAATGTAGAACATTTTTAAAATGCAATCCTAGTATTTATTTGTTAAATAAACGAAAGATAAAAAGATACTGCTAGCATCAGATGAAAGTAGACATAAAAAACAAACAACACACCTCCTAAAATCCATGTCAAAACAGCTGTCAAACAAATAAGAAAATTGTCAACTAAACACACCCCTACAAACCTTTTAATGAAATGCAAGAACAAACTAACTAAAAACAGAATTGGCAAGACAAGAACTTAGAAAGGAAAAAAAAAAACAAAGTTAAGGCTTTAATTTTGTGAAGCGCACGTTTCACACCTTTATTGATGCCTTGGGCTTCAGGGCTTAGCATGCCCTTCATGAAAGGGGCTTCGCTTAAAGGCCAAAAATCCCTAAAGGGCTGAGGATGTGGGATTCGTGCCTAGAGCACGCCTAGAGCATTTGATAACCTTACTCCGACCTATACTTGTAGAACCTTCCAACCTCTACATCTTCGTCCATCTTAACTTCACACTTGGAGACATGTTAGTGGCAAGGGAGATTTATCCTAGGGCCGGTTTCTATGTGTATTTTTCCTATGTCTATTTTAGTTGATTATCACACAAAGGGTAGGGAGGACATGTCAAGGGTTTAGTATAACATGAACAAAGTATGAGGAAGACATATGACTTGTGCAATAAGAAGGTAGGCAAAGCAACCCAAATTATACATGATTATGCTTAGTTTGGGATGCACTAAACTCTCGGCAGGAATACTACATGGTAGGCATGTATGAGGATGGTAAGGAACGTAATCCTCATACTACTCCAATCATCAGACAATGGCAGGAAGAAAACAACAGAGCAAGAACATAGAACATTACAATATAGCAAGAAGAGACTAAAAAAATATATATGAAGTATGAAATGAATGACATGGTTGATCATGAGTTCTAAGAATGATTTCGCAACTAGAAAGTGTGACAGATGCATGAGTTGAAGTATTTATTCTATGCAACCATTTAGATAACAACACTACATCATAGTCATGCTTCCTCTAGCAGGGCAAGATGGTATGCATCTCATGCTTCCATTGTGTACGGTAATTGAAGATGTACGTGGTGATATAAATAAACATGAATTAATGCATTCTGAACTACTGCATGCTTCATCTGGTATGATGCTTTCCTAAGTGAAAGCATTGTAAAAGGTACATGTAAGATGGACCGAGGCTATAACAACTTTATGCAAGAATATTCGTAAACATGATTTTAGTGCAAGAATTTGACAAGAATAAGCACATAAGGGTAGCCACAAAACCATACAAGCAAATAGACAAACATGCTCACAAAGTGACTAAAGTTAATGAGAGTGGACTTAATAGGCTCCATCCATTTGGTCAAGGTGTAGCTCACACATAGAAGTAGGTATTAATTAGATTTTATACAGTAAACATGCTCAAGACCAAAAGCAACATGAACCACAAATTAACAAGCTCAACAATGACCAATAAATCAATCAATTTTCTAACCATCCAAGACTACCAGCACATGCAAAAGTGCATTTCAACACTTAATTAGAATCAAACAAGTTAAAAAGACAAGAGTGGATCATTTCCAAACCGTGACTAATTAATTATAAACATTAATTATATGAGAAAAATAGGATGTTTATCCTAAACGTGTCAAACAAAGCATGTTGGCCGATCAACTAACATTTTACTCTTCATCAGTAAACACACACACAAGAATATATCTACTAATGCAGTTTCGTATCAAGCAATTTTTCTAAATTAATAGAGATAATAGGTAAATAAATTATAAACATAGATGGCATCACCGAGAGCCGGCATTGATCTCAGAGAGTTTCTCCCGCTGGCCAAGCCCATTCCTCTTCCGTTCCCTTCTTAATACCAGTATCAATCATTGCTGCAAATCTTCTTTTTACTCCAGCGCACACCTCTCTTTCCATCAACTGTACTGGTGCTCAAAGAAGAAATCACCACCATCGGAAGAAACGGAACCGCCGGTCTCTACTCTTCTTCTGTTCACGCTCTAATTCTTCTTTCAGATTGCTTCCAATGAAGCCTCTTCCTTGTTTTCTTGTCAAATCAATTATGTATCCAACTCCTTCGATCTCATGCAGCATCCTCCCATCTTCTTACTTCGATCTCATGCAACATCCTCCCATCTCATGCGGCATAGTAGTGTTACCAACCCACACTCGCCGTCCAAAAATGAAACCTCACTCTTTGATATCTTCATATGATCCCGAGAGTAGTGCTTCATGTCAACTACCTTCCCGCCTTAGGAACTCCAACATTTGTCACAGATCCATCAATTATCAGGGATTCTACATTGTCAAGGTCAAAATTCAAGTAAGGTTTCTGAAATCCTTTCATTTGAAGACAAAAAGGTAATCCTTACTCTTTTAAGCTTAATTATGAGATTCAGAGACCTTGTGCTTTACTGGTTACTTTGGACCTTGCCTTGCCATATTTTTTTGAATGAGAAACATGAGCATGTTTGATTATCCTGACTATATTTTTGAATTGTATTGATTAGTAGAGAAAGTGTTACAACCCACCCAAGGATAACAGTAATTTTTCTGAATATTTTATTCAGGGGCTAGATTCTGTAGTACCGGGACTCCATCTTAAACATGCGGGGCACATTTTTTACTAAAGTATCATGTCCCGGGACTTCATTTGATACTCATTTCCATGGGATTTCATATTTTGGTATTGATACATCAATCCCGGGTCATTTTGCGAAAATTTACTTTGGATGGCAAAGTGGTCATTTTAAAAAAATGGACAAAATTAGAATTATATTGGACACATAATTGATGCCATTTTTAAGGAGGTATAAGTGGATTTATTTTGGATTATGATATGGAATTAAAAGAGAGGGGCAAAAGGAAGAGAAAGTATATTATGGTGTAAGTGGAGTACACATGTCACTAAAGTGGTTAAGGAAGAAAATATATTGGAATTAATTATGGTGGAGGTTATTTAAGGAGTTAAAAGGTGGGATATTTTGGTTATGATTGGAATTTAATTAAAGGAAAGGAAAAGATGAGGTAGTAAGAAAATAAAAAGGAAGAGTAATATTAATATTACTTAGGAATATATTACAAGGATATGAATAGGAAGAAATGAGGAAAGAGAAAATTTACCTTCTTCTTCTTCCTCTATGGACGACACTTTGAGTTCTTCATGGCCAAGGATGTCCTTCATCAATTTCTTCCATTTTTACTTGCGTAAAGGCTTGATTCATGGCTAATTTGTTAAGGTAACAAGCTTTCCTCCTTGTGTTCTTCATTTCAAGGCCGATTTTGAGCTATTTGATGAGTTAGGGTTTGAGCTCCTTCTTGAATCATGAATATTTGCATTAAATTGAGGTTCCAAATTATTGTATGGATGCTTAGCAACACTTTTTGTGCTTCGGTCTTCATCTCTTCTTCCTCCCTTGTTTGGCCGATTTCCTCATGTGTGATCTAGGGTCTTTTATGTTCTCTTTATTGATGAAGATGAGATGAAACGGTGATTCTAAAGTTTTGTGAGGATGCTTAGTGGCTCAATTCTTGCTTGGGTTGTCTCAGAAATTCCCTCCTTTGTTGATTCTTGAAATGGCTGAATTTTAATATGGATGACTTAAGGAATGTGTTCTTTAATGAATTAAGGAATTATGTTGAATTGAAGATGGAATTGAGCTTCTAAATTGATATGAGGATGATTGGATTACTCTCATTTGAAAGTTTATGCTTGGCCAAATTTGTTTGGAGTAATTCAAGATGGGTGTTCTTTGTTAAATGTTGGATTTGTGTTGAATTAGGAATGAAATGGAGTTCATAAATTCTTGTATGGAATTTTGGTAATATTTTTCATGGTTGGTCTCATTTCAATGTTTTGGCTGACTTATGAGTGATGAATTAAGTTTATGTTTTTTTGAAGAATGGTGGATTTGAATTGAGATAGGAATGAGATTGAGCTTCTGAATTGTTATACGGATGCTTGGTAGCATTTCACTTGATTAGTCTTCTTTTTCATGACATAGACGATTTGATGAAGCTTGAGTTAGAGCATCTTTTGGTTTGGATGTTGATCAATGGTTCGAGAATTTTGTTCCTTGTTATTGTGTGGTTGTTCAGCTGCGTTTTTTGTGTTTGGGCTATGTGGAAATTCAGCCGATACACTACTGGAATTTTGTTAGAGATGTGGTTGCTCGGGTTGGTACTTGAAGTGTGTAATTTTTCAGGTAAGGGTTCAACCTTCTTGATATGCATTCTTGGATCTATTTTCATGTATATCAAATCTATTGAAGCTAGTCCCGGGCTGAGAGTGGGGCCCAGTGATTCTCGATGCTAGTTACATGGTAAGGTTAATGGTGTACAGGTTTAAAGCTCTAGAGATCGAGTTATGTGTTTCTGGTATTCATTGGTCATTTGATGATCAATTCTGTGAATCTGATGTGCATTGATCATTTGATGATCAATTCTGTGAATCTGATGTGCATTGGTCATTTGATGATCAATTCTGGAATTACGACAGTTTTGGGGGAACCTATGCCCCTCACTGGTACCATGCGTTTTCTTTGATACTGACCCCGTCTATTAGGTAGTGGCCATCGGGGGCTGTCGTATCTGTACTTTCATCCTCTGGGACGTCTGTGCTTCCCTCCGACGGGATGTCTATTTTAGCATCTAATGTCATTTTGCATATCATTGTTCATGTGATACTAGGTTGTATAAATTATTTAGAACATGGCATACTAACCTCTTTTTTTAGGTTGTTCTTAAAACCATTGCCCTTACTGAGTTCCATTTGAGGACTCACCTCCTTATGATTAACATTTTTCAGGAGCTTCTGATAATCAACTTACGGAGTAGCTCCATTAGGTTTTCTGTGATTTATCTATTTAGGTATTCATTGCTTCTTGATATGATTTCTGTTCTGTGCGGGGGTGATCTCGATTGAGTTTGTTTCAGCTAGAGAATACTGGGTGAGTACTTGTGAAAGTACTAACGGTTAACTCTTTTATTTATGTTAGCAGCAGCAGCAGTGACCTTGAGGTGATCAAGGGTGTCACGCTCTGTAGGTGTAGATGCATATGTGTATGTAGCATGGATCATAATTTGAGACTTGTATGATTGATTAGTTTCTTGCATGATTTGGAAACTATTGTCATTGTATTTAATTGGCAAATCTACCTTGTCCATGTTTCCCTTGATGCTTTGTATATGTTATGGATAAGTATGGGCATGTCTGCGAAGTTGTTTAAGATAGGCTTTTGTTTCCCTAGTTGTTTATGGGTATACGCCTAAGTGTTAGGAACATTTTGCTTAAGTATTTGTGACTTAAGATTTTAAGTGCAATCATATGCAATGATCCTTATGAATGTGGAGTATCCCAAGGATGCCCCACTTCTGGGCCGTACCAAGAGATTATTTATATTAAGCTTGGGAGTCAAGTAATACCGGGCCGGGTTATGGGAACTGCTGCACTAGAATGGCCCTCACTCTGTACTAGTCACTCCCCCTCTCCGCCCCGCTTTGTTGCTTCTGCCGCGCGAGGGGGGTGATAGAAAGCATGTTAAATATGTGCATCTGGAACTGTATGACATGATCATTAAAACATAGTGTACTTTGTTTCTTCCATGTATGACTACATTTTGGACATGACATACATCCTTATTCCTTGCCTGATCATACATGTTTTCCTCTCACATATACAACATGCTCATTTGTGTGTCTTGTGCATTTTTCATGTTACACGCACAAGTACATCCCGAGTTTCTAGAGTCTGCATGCTATTATCTACTTATCTCATAGACTCTAGGAGACTGTACTTATTGTATACATTTTAAGGTACAGAAAGATGCTAATAGTTGATATCTATCTCCCTACATTCTTGGAGTCTCATGGGTCGAATTTTAGAAGACCCGCACCATCCAAGGCATTAGGGGACCTAACTTGGTCCCCGGGGTATGACCTTTCAAACCTTCTCTCTTTTACTTCCCTCCTTTGTTGCATGAGGACATGCTTGAATTTGAGTGCGGGGCGATGTATACTTATTATATGAGGGGTTTGATAGCATGCCTTTTTTATGTAATTATTGTTCTAAACCACTCAACAAGCATCTAGTTTTTCTTTTTATTGGACGTACAAAAAATTTCAAAAAATTCAAAACTTACCAAAACTAGTTCTTTTTTTTGTTAATAAAGTGAAAAATTAAATTTTTTGTAAGTTAGTATATATAAGAAATGAAGAGTGTTGTATGTTGTCAATGATGGATATACTTCCGAAATGCTTATTTTTAGTATGTTTATAGATGAATCTTTCTTGCTTGAAATGTTTGTTTAATATTGTGTGATTTTATATGAGAATTGTATAGTGTAAATTCAGGATAATAGTTTTCTTGAGCATCAAAAACTTCACATGAGGAAAACCGAAAACCTAGGTTAATGGTAACAGTAGGAAACTTGATTTAGCTAAGCTTGTGAATGGGTATTGCTTCGTGAGGACCTGATAAATGTACCTGAAGCTTTCTGTTAAAGTGAAGGTATATGGGGTCTCACAACTCTAGCCCGCTCGATTCAAGGGCAAACTTTTGGTACAAATATACGTTAATTCGTACCTTAGGGTGAATGAATCTCGGATGATACTTAGACATATTTTCGGCTACACCGTATTCATGGCCTATAGTTCCTCTGTTAGACTCCCACCTTAAGTGCTTAGGTAATCATCCTCACACTAAGAAAATAGAAATGGGTGTAAAAACAGAAAAACACCCGAAAAAAGAGAAGAAAAAAAGGTCTAAAAATAGAAAAATGTCAAAAAGAGAGAGTGAATAAAAAGTCATAATGACGACAAATAAAGTGAGAGTATGAGAAATAAAAAGTGTGTAGCAATCCATATTCACTTGTTAAGTCTCGAGGCTGAATGAAGACTATTAAAAAGGGAGTCGACATTTCCCTAGATTTCTCTATATAATTGTACTTCAATTCTTTACATTGTATCCACTTGTATCTTTCATAAGAGTTATATTTCTCTTTAAGTGTACTCTGAATAAGATGAATTATACATTCCTAGATAACATACACAAGCTGATTCTGTATTCATTTACTTACACAAAAATTGACTTTCTATAAATTTATAGGTGGTTAGTTAGGAGTCTTTAAGTCTTTATTTTCCTAGATGCTTGAATTGCTAAGGACTAGCAAATGTTTGAGTGTGGGGGTGTGATCAGTGTACAATATGTCCACTTTTTTGCTATGTTTAGAGCTAAATCTGTCAAAATTACCTGCTTTTAACGACAAATACACACTTTACTCATAAATGACAAAGATTTGTAGATGCGTACATATGAAGGTGATTAAGAGCTCAATACGCCCAAATATCATGCAAAAATAGATGAAGAACAAGTTTCAAGCAATCTCGGAGGGACCTAATTGAACCAAGAAGAAAGATGGATGATTAAAATGCAAAATGGTGCAATTAGGGGTACCCAGAAAGGCATGGCGCCAGTTTCATGCGCCGCAAGGGCACCACTCACCTGCGCCTCCCTCTAAGATGGCGCCACTTTCCAGGACCTCATTGGCACAAGTTTCTAGCGCCTCATCCAGCCTTGGCACCGTTTCCCAGTGCCTTCACTGTTACGGCCACCAAAGTCCGGCAAGGTTTCTCTGGTGAAGAGTGACTGACGGGCAAGGTGTTCAGGATTTTGACTCTGAAACAGGTACGTGGTTACCGTTAATTTTGAGGTTAAACTGTATGTTAAGTTCTGATGTCTGTCTGTTAATGTCTGTTTCTGTAATGGATTAATGTTTAATGGGTCTGTGAGTGTTTTGGTTAAGTGTGGGGGAAGGGAATGAGTGTTACAGGTTTAAAGGTGCGCAGGCGAAGCCTCAGGCGATGGACGCCAAGAGCAGGTGATCGCCTGCGGGTTGAAAATAGAAATTGGAAATTGGATAGAGGACCAGGCGACTGGCCAGGCGAGCGGGGCTCCTAGCAGGCGATCGCCTGGCATTCAAGAAAGAAAAGAGACAGACGGTCAGGCGACCAGCCAGGTGAAGGAGGCCTAGTACGGGTGATCACCTGACCCGTTTGAACATTTGGCCAAGGGGCCAGGCGACTGCCCAGACGAAGGACGGCCTGGTGCAGGTGATCGCCTGACCCCCGGTGAAAGTGGACAGGGAGTTAGGCGAGGGGCCAGGCGACCAGGAAAAATGCTAGGCGATCACTTGGCACCCTGAACGCAAATTCGCGGGAAGTTTAAAACATGAAAATCTGGGAGTTAATTCATTTCTCACCATCGTCTTCAACCTTCGACGGAGAAGAACAAACCCCAACCCTTCCTACACTCTAAAACACTCATTCTTAACTCAAATTCGAAGGGAATTCATACTACATGCGAGGTTTCACACAAAAGTGAAGAATCTACGGAGGAAATTGTGAATCATCCATCCGTTGGGGAATTTCTAGAAATTGGGTCTGAATCTAAGGTTAGTTTTCTGAGGTTTCTCGTTATGCATGGACTTGTAGACATGTTCTAGTGTCGAATTAGAGCTAGAAGCATGATTTACAACACTAATTATGGGCCAATTGAAGTGAATTCGGATCTAGGGTTAATGGAGCCCTGAGTATGAATTTTTAAGTTATTATGTAATTAACGTCAAATTACTACTATTGGGCTTAATTGGGACAATATTAATACTTGGAACATTGATCAATTATGCCTAAATCATGGAGCTAAGGAAAACACCATAGGTTTTGGTGTACGATTGAAATGCGGTAAATTGATGAACTATTGGTTCTATTGTATCTGTATGGTGATTCTAAGAAACATTAGTACTTGATGTAAGTTGCGAATCACACCGTAGGATGGAATTACGGATGGAATTCAATGTTGGTCATTTTT
>JBBYHH010696101.1:0-10021 GCA_038382905.1 Daphne laureola
TTAAGTTTACTCCTCTCCAATTATTTACCATCACATTTTCACATTCAAGTGATTTTCCTTAAACCACAAAAATGTGATACTTACATTTCACTTAGTAACATAATCATAATATATCACAACTTGTCATTTTCTTTTCCTTTCTTCATTTTAGCCACCAACATCATGCTTTCCAAATTAATTATCATTTTCCTTCCATTTTTTTCAAAATGACCATTTTGCCCATGGAGGTGAAAATTGACAAAATGGCCCGGAATTCAGTGGTGACTGTAAGAGGTCCCAACTTTGGTTGTTCTTCTCTGGTGTAGGTTTAATCCGAGTACTAGCGTAGCAAACATCCTTGGGTGTGGAGGTTTCCTCCTAATCCGTAGATGGGACACGAAGCTCTTGGAGTAGGTATTCCTTAGACCCATGTATCCCTCCAGCCTCAACATCTCAAGCACATGGTTTAAACCGCATAGATGTTCTCTATCTTTTATTCGAGTTGTTGTTTTGAAGTTTAAAAGTGTTCATTCTTTATCCCGCTTTGGACCTCCTGCCATTGTTTTCAAACCCAGACCGGATTGGCCGGTTCAACCGGTCGGAACGTGAATCAATTAGGCAATCGGTTCGGTTTTCAATTTTGGTAGGGCTTGGTCAAGAACCGGTCAAAACCGGAAGAACTAGAAACCGGGTTTTTCACTTTTTTATTTTGCATTTTTTGAAAAAAATTATCCTAAAACTCAAAAAAAAAATTATTAATTTTAATTGATTCCACATTTTTTTTATAAATTAATATTAAACACATTAAATTTTTTATATTTTCTCACTATATGTTTTAAAAAGTTTGTAAAGCAATATAAAAACATAAAAAAACCATTTTTAATTATTTTAAATCATTATTTTCACTTACATAGTAGATTAAAATGTAAAATATTATTTTTGATCTTAGATAATGACTATTTCATATTTTAAATTACTACTTTGGTACAAAAAAAATATGCATTATTGTTCTATCTTTAATTTATTTCACGATAATCTTATACATTAAATGATGATAGCTAGCTTTAAGAAAATAACCGGTTGGACCGGTGGTTCAAACGATTGAACCGGTTGAACGATGAATCAGTGCCTGAACGGTTCTGCTTCCGGTTTAATTTTTTAAAACCATACCTCCTGCACGAGCCTTTTTAGGTTGGTCTATTTTCATTTGAGTAAAGTCCATTTTTAGTCCATTAAATTTGATGTGTGTCCTATTTTGGTCATCTTTTAAGAATTCATCATATTTTGGTCCTAAAATCGTGATTTTTTTCCTATTTTAGTCATTCCGTAAAAAAAACTGTTAATTTCATAGTTAATTTATTTAAATGAATACAATACCCTCATCCTAATTTCGTCCCTCATTTTATAGAAATGTACGTAATAGTCCCCGTTGATTCAATGCAACACAAACTTCGTCTCCATGAATCTCATGGTCAACAATTTCCTCTCCGTCGGCGCCTCTCTGGCCATGATTCACTTCGAGCAAGAGTCTCCCAATTTTACACCCAAAGCCCATGTTCTCCGCATCAAAAATTTGTGGAAGAAGCTGTGGTCATAGACAGACTCCAAAAGCACCAACAATTTGGGGAACCAATGAATATCATCGACAGATTGGATCTTTTTTAACAGGACTTGGGGATGTTAAAAAAAATGACCATTTTTTCCTTCAAAGAAAAAATAAAAATGAATCGATTGATTCAATCAAAGAATTGACACCCAGCTCTTCTGATTCTCGAATCAATAGCTTCAGGCACCCTCATGAGCTCACCGACAGTGGTGGGTCATTTGGACTTGCCCGGAGCGAACTCCCAAGAGAAAAGAACTAAATAAAAGAAAAAGAACACAACGCTACAAGCCTCCATGGATCAAGAGATAGAGAGAGCAGGCACGACATTGCTGACGTTTACTAGGACAACGATCACCAACGCTGACGGGGCAAGGATCGCCAGCGTTGGCGAGGGCAGAGATCGTCGACATCGTCCAAGACAGAGTGAAGCGTGAGCCACAGATCTGGGTTTCAATGAAGGAGGGGAGGTTCTTGTTTCGAGCATGATGTAGCCAGAATCAACGATCTCGCGATTGGTAGCCGTCGGATCAGCGTTGGAAAGGGAGTGGGTTGTTGAGGAAGGCAAGATCTGAGTTTCGATGAAGGCAAGATCAATGAATAGGGTTGTTGATCTTTTCTTTTTAAAATTTTCTTTGGGTAATTATCAAAACAAACCCTGAGGTTTAGCATAATCTTTACTTTCCCCCTCGCATTTTTGAAATTCTACAAAAAAAACCTTGAGGTATGAAGAAATATACATTTCCCCCGTGAAGTCAACGTCTGTTAAATGTTCTGTTAGATTTTTAGGTTTAACTACAACAATTACATGCCTAGTTTTTAAAACCAAACAATTATACCCTAACTTTTTTGCCCTCACATTTTTGCCATCTCTCCCACCACAACCAAATCTACCATCCTTTACTAGACCACTGTCGCCTCCGCCGTACCTCCGCCGCCGAACCACCGTCAACCACGCCGAAAATGCCAGAAATGGATAATAGGGGCCTCAAATCGCAGCCAAGGGCCGCAATTCGCAAGCCCACGGTCGCAATTCGAGAGCCCTAGGCCGCGGTTGCGAGCCTAAGGGTCCAAATCGCAGCCCTGGGCTCACGAATCGCAGGCTAGAGTTTTCAATTTGTGGCCTAGGGTTCGTGATTTGCGGCCCTTGGCTGCGATTTGCGGCCCCTATTAGCCATTTCGAGGTGTTTCCGGACATTTTTGGCGTGGTTGGCAGCGGTTCAGCGGCGGCAGTCCGACGGAGGCAGCGGTGGCGGCGGTGGTCCGGCCACAGCAGGTTGGGGAATGATTGTTAGTTGCTAAATTGAAACTTGAGGGTAAAATTGTTAGGGATAAACAATTCAGAGTCCAAGTTTTGTAAATAATTCTAAAAATTAACAATTGACCTAACAGAAGTTAACCTTTAGGGGGGCTTTTGTATATATTCACAAACCTTGGGGGGTTTTGTAGGATTTTAAAAATGCGTGGGGGGAGTGGAGATTATGCTAAACCTCATAAAGGTTTTTGATAATTACCTTTTTTCTTTTGTTATTGATGAATGATGATAATACAAGTAGAAGAAGGGTTCTTATTTTCACGCTTCAGATTGTTGGGTTCTTCTTTTCACGCTTCAACTGGTCAATCTGAATTTCACCATATTGGTTTGCTCGAGTTTCAGATTGTTGGCTTGCTCACGCTTTATTCCAAAGTTGGTTCTTTCTCACCATGTTCTTCTCAACTGTTTCTTTCTCACACTTGAAATTGTAAAATTGTTGGCTTGCTTTCATTACATTTGATTTGTTGGAAATTAGATGGTGAGGGAAAGAAAGAAAAAAAAATGTTAACTTTACATCAACCATTTCGCCAAGAATCTCAATAAAGGAAATAATTTTATAATTTTGGAATGATTGAATGCAAATGAATCTGCAGAGACTAGTGTGTATATCTGTTACAAATTTAATGACTATAATCTAATTAAACATGTAATTAAACTATTATTATAAGGGTGTTTCTGTAAATTTTAAAAAGAAAACGGAATATTTAACGGTAAAACTGACGGCAGAACCAAAATAAAATAAAATATACAATTTTAGGATCAATATAAGATAAATTTTTAAAAATAGGTTAAAATAAAACACGCATCAAAATTAAGATTAAAAATTCTTATGTCTGGTTTAACAATATAAAGCTATTTACCTTTAAAAAATACATGAGATGGAATACCAAGTCTCAGAACTCGAGTCTGGCTTCTCTCCATTTCCTCCGGTACGAATGACTAGATACCATGTGTACAAGTTTTTTTAAATCGTTTTCCCCTTTTTTATTTTAAGTATTTTTTTACTTGAGATACAATTCCAAAACTTTTACCAAATAAATGAAGCTACTTTTAAAAAAAAACAAAACAAAAACTGACTTGATTTTCCTGAATGTATCATGTACTAGTATAATTTTTCATATATCTGTAAAGAAGACTGCGCCATTAAACTGTTAAATTTGTTTTAACTCGGACTATTACTAAAAAAAACGTCATGTGCCCTTATTCATTAGATCTTTAATATTTTTCGATTTGATGTTTCACACAGATTTTTTATTTTGTGTTGAGAACTAGCTTTCATGTAATTTAATTGTTAAGTAAATTCTGAAATATTAGTGTAGAATCTTAAATCAAGTCTTTTTTTTTTTTTTTGGAAAACTAGCTTCAGCTTCATTTAATTGGTAAAAGTTTTGAAATTGTATCTCAAGCAAAAAGTACTTAAATAAAAAATAAATAAATAAAAAGAAGAAGAAATTGCACACGTGGCATCAAGGCATTCGTAGTGGAGGTAATGGAGAGATGCCACTCTCAGAACTCATCCATTGTTATCACTATCATATGAATTTAATGCTAACTTATTGGTACAGTTCCAGATTAACGACAACAGCAAGAAACATATGGCTAAGTTGTAACTTTTGAAAATTCATGGTCAAATTTTCAATTCATATAAGTGAGTTAAAATTGTTACTTTGATATAGACAGTTTACCTGTTTTTTTTTTTTTTTTTGATGAAAGACAGTTTACCTGTTTTAACTTTTAACATACACAGAGAAAGTGACGGAAGATTTATACTCCTATATGATAAAAATGGAATTAAACAATTTGAACACTCAAAAAAAAAAAAAAAAAACACTTGATTACGACAATGGTTAAAATTTAGGGACCACGATTGGAGTTAACTCCAAGAAACATAAAATCAAATCTGAAACTAAACGATCCAAATTCCAAACAAAGAATTTCAGCATTCTTAAATCCCTCATGATGCCAACTGGAACAAATAGATGCATACCCCACACAAACATTCAAGGTATCCAATCTAAAAGGTTCCAATAATTTACTTATAAAACCATATTATTAAACATAGAGTCAGCACTGTTGAATGACAGACCCAAAACGATACATTGTAAAGGACTTGTTTTAAATGAACTTCATGATCAGTCTTCTGCTGCACTTGCTGCACTCAGATCCACACTCAGATCAAGTTCCTGTTCATAATAAGGTTCGAATTCAGTAACACCGGTATAAAGATCCATAGCTCATAGATGGTTCATTTCATTCAAAGCCCTATTTGGTTCGTGTGAACCAAATGGATTAATCTTCTTGTGTTTTTTCCCAAGACTAGAAAAACTAAACGTTCAAAAACAAAAACAAAAGTAAAAGAAAATATCATATGTATTTTTAATTAAATTGGACTGCCGATTAATCATTTTGATTTGATTCGCACGAACCAAATAGGACCTAAAAGAAAACCGGATCAAAACATAAACACATAAGACTACCTTTCCAGTTATCATGGTGTACATACTGAGTACATCCTGGACAGTTGTCTCGAAATGAGTAGTGGCATCATAGCTCTGTCAACAGGACCATGAAATAATCTTGCTTAGCTCAATAATAAAGAAAATAGGATCAAAACAAAAGAAAACAGCTGTACTCACAGTTGATATGAAGCAATTGTCTAAAGATGGTTCGTTGACTGGTTCGAATCTTTCATAGATATCATATAATATCTCGTCAACTGGACCCAGAAGGTCAAGCCCAGGCCTTAGTTCCAACTGAGGTTGATCAGTCTCTGCCTCTGATGACACAAACGCGATAAACTTTCCTTTTGGAGCCACATTGTGAGTATATGAGCAGCAGAATACATACCTACAAAGTCACATAGATGTAAGAGTGATTCGAACGGGAAGGCACAAAATTCCAAAGAAATATAATGATCTTCTTTTTACAACTTCAACATCTGATATTACCAAATTTTACACTTTCCTTCCACTTTTTCTTTCTACCTTTTCAAATTCTCTCCGGATATTTAATATCAGAAGCAAAACAACACAGCTCTAGCCGTCTTCTCTGATTTATCTACCATCTAGCAAATTTGCCTACCTGTATTCTACTTAACAAAACCAGTTTATAAAACTCAGAACTACTAAAATCAAAGATTGTTTTTAGAAAATAAGATACGTACAAAAGATTAAGGGGGGAGAAAGGAAAGGAAAAGAGCTTAACATGTTTTACTCCCAAAATGATGACGAAGGTTACCCGATGTTTTAGGAGGAGATAACCTAAGAAACAGTTCTTACAGCGAAACAAAAGTACGAAGGTGAAGCAAAACACGATGAATAGCACACCAACTCATTTCGAAGAGACTCCAGGGAATAGCTGCTTATATGGTGTACATAGTATTTTAACAGAGAACTTACATGTCTGATCTGCGACCCAACTGTTTCTGTGGAAGGATTATTTGGACTGAATGAGAATCATTGGTGTTTGGAATTGGGTGGCTCATAATTACAATTGCCCTAGCAACCCTGCCAATCTTTCTGACCTGTTCAAATAAAGCTCAAATAAGTAACCAAACAAGCAATCTCATCATACATTTAAGGGTGTATTGTTTTGATGAGAGTCTTAGACAAAAGTTGAAGTTTCTGAAAAATTGAGGGGGAATTTTAAGTTTGTAAGAGAAAAAGTTGGAGGGAAATTTAAAAACATTTGAATTTTTTTACTAAAAGAACACACCCTAAATGTTCTCTCTTCTACTAGTTTCAATCAAAATGCATGAGGGCTTGCAAAAGAAAATTTGCATTGACGATAATTACTTAATCTTTCAAAACTCATGAAACTTCTAAAACACTAAATCTTCTCTCTTTTTTGCTCTGGTAAACACAAAAATTCAAGATGGTTATCTGAAAAAGACTTGGCAAGTCAAACGGACCACTTTCTATTTAACAAAAGTTGCCAAAAACAAAAATGTGGTGGCGAAAGAAAAAAGGCCTTAGCCAATCGAGCATTGGTTTTTTAAGAATTACCTTGTTCGGCAAGTAGGACGGATCACAGACAACTTTCTTACACTTAGCCGTTTCACCTTCTGAAATGACTCCACTTACTTTGCCTTCCTCATCAAACTCAACCTGTCAGATTTACCATGGATGCACCAAAGTCATACAAAATCACCCACACAGACCAGCAACATTTGATGAACAAAATGTTTATCCTCTACTAAACAAACATACCTTGCATTCAGGCTTGTTCAACATGTATGTCCCACCATAAACAGCACTAAGTCTTGCAAAAGCCTTAGGTATTCCGAAAGAGTAAAGGTGGCATCATAAATAGAGCATAAATGAATTTACGCTAATGAATTTTTAGGTCTTTATGGATCAGTGAGCACCTGTGGTAGTTCTCCCAGTCCATACAGTGGATAGATGTAAGGCGATCCCCCTTGAAAGCGGGCCAGAGACTCAGCATAGAGCTGCAGCATTTTTAAGCAATAACCTCGCGATACAGGGCTACAGACATAATAAATAAGGTGCTAGGCTAAAGACGGAAAAGACAACATCTATACCTTCATCCTCTTGACTGTATCAAGTGCAGGTTCATCAAGGTAACGATCATCCCTGTGAAGAGCCAATGCATGACCAATAAAATCTATTGTGTTCTCATCAAGGCCATATTTCCTGCAACAAAATAGAATTTCAAAAAAACAGAATGAAGCCATAGAGAAGGATTTTTCAGTTATTCCTACAGGTTAGTCTATCAGATAACAAATATATACTTCATAAATCGGACAAAGCACATGAAAATGGAACGGAGAAAATAAAGGAAAAGAAAAGGCATTGGGTATAAGAGACATTTTAATTTGTCCCCGAGAATCTCTAAAAACCAAAACTACTGGAAGAGAAAGAGCATGATAGGAATATAAGGCATACACAATTAATTCTCTTGTTGTCACCCTGGTCAAATCAAGTCCCTCATGTGTTCTGGGATCATTGTCCTTATAATCTTGAACATAAATAAAGAACTTCCGTGCCCGGCGCTTTTCAAATAGACCCATAAGGGGTGACTTGAGGGCTTCCATGTCGGTTGCTGGCACTTTGTGAACCTACAACAAGAGAATGCGATAACACCAATAAAAAATATTAAACTAGACAATATTCAAAAATGGGAAGAAGTGATCCACCTTTCCTTTGTTAAAGACAAAACTTCCATCAACAGCTTTGAAATACAGATATTTTGTGACATCGGTATGGATGAGTACACGTACAAGACCCCCATTTGCCATCATAAACTAGACAGGAGAGAAAATGACGTTGCTACAACTGAAAATGATTGAATCAACTCAGTAAAGGAAAAAAACGAAATGAAAAGGAATAAACACCTTTGGAACCATGTCGACATTATAATCACGGCTAGAGCCCAAATGGGCTGGAGGCGAATCACTTCCCTTAAACCTCTTCCAGAGCTGTTAATAAATATATATGTTAAAGAAACTTATCTGAATCTGAAGGAAGCTAAGACTGAAAATAAGAACGAGAGAGTGGATTTACAAATCAGAACCTGAATGAGATTCAGCGAAGTAGATTCTCCTCCATAGTAATCATTTCTATCCATGTGTAAGACCTGGATCACAAAAATATAACGCGAATGATGAAACTCAACCAGCTGCTGCGCAATGAAGCATTTCAAAGCAAAATAGAGGTAAAGCTCCCGAACTACAAAGTGCATAGCTTAAGCTACCCCTATTAGAAAATAGAACAAAAAGAAGGAAAACGAAAAACAGTAAGAACCCAAAAGATGATACTTGATACGCGATGAAAATGTTTCAGAGGCAACACATTGGGAACTAAAGACGCAAACTTGTAAGCTAACACACATAGGACTAGTCAAAACCGATGCTGTCGGCACAGAAGCAAGAAGATTTACAAGTGAATTGTAGCGATGAAACAACTAGCGAGTTGAGATCAATAAGCAGACACAAAGCAGGCAGATCTAAAAGTAGCAATTTTGGATCAAGAAAAAATCAGGAGTAGACCTTTAGGCCGTCAACTGAAAGAAGTCCGCTGAGGATACACTCCTTGAGTCCAGTTCCAAGAACAATCACATCGTACTCTTCATCCATGGCGGATAATTGAAACTTCTGACTTCACTTGGACACCTCTTCACTGCCCCTATTGAGGGTAAAGATCTACAGTCAGTGTACAAAATATCGTACCAGCGGTGTCGGTGTACCGCGACATTCAAGAAAAGACCGGTACTAAAGAGTAAACTGGAAGAAGGCCTTCTTCACCCATCCTCTCTATCACCACCTACCGTCTCCAAGCAACCACCGATGATCCCTTTCCTCCGTCTTGACTTGCAAGGCCTTCGCCTGACCCTATATTCCACTCCAACGTCGGTTCCAGCTATGCGATGCGATGCGAGAATTTAAGAGAGAGAGAGAGATTGTTTCAGAGATTAGATGCGATGCGAGAATTTCAGAGAATTGTTTTCCCTATTGCGCGAAGTGAGAGAAGCTAAGAGCGCGTTTGGAGAAAAAAAAAAAAAATTCGCTTCCTTCCTGCTAGGGTTTTGATCTGCCTGTTTTCCGTTACCGCCGTCACCGTCGTTGGCTCTCAGTCGCCAATGGGATATGCCACTTTTTGACAAGCCGGACCTTTTCTAGGTGTTAGTTGTATTGTGGGTTTTCTTCTCACCGGTCACTCTCAGAACAATCCAATTTTTGCAATGCACCTCTCCTCCTTCGGGTCGTAGTCACTGATCATCTCCGCCAGTGTTGGTCGATCGGGCTTCGCTGGGTCCAGACGCCATCATTTAGGTTTTGCACCTTTCTCTCTCGTGCCGCAAATGCGATTTTCATCAGATCCATCATCGTCGCACCGCCGTCTGGTGTTTTCTTTGCGTGATCGGATCCGAGTTGGCTTTTGTCACCGGAAGGGCCAGCGCTCACGGCCGCTCGGGCCTTCCCAGGCGTGCGCTGCGAAGGCCGGCGTTGGCTGCCTGGTTTTGCTTCGTTCTCTCAGCCAGCTCTGCTGCCAGGGACGGTTCCCAGGTGCTCACTACCAAAGCTCTCTCTGTTGGAATTCTCTGGCGCACTAAGAACTTCATGAGTTAGTATTCCTACTCACTACAATTAATAGTAGTTGTGAGTT
>JBBYHH010696112.1:0-10020 GCA_038382905.1 Daphne laureola
AGAAGTTGAGGATTAGTTGTGAAAAGTTGAATGTTAAATGATGGATGGTATTGTACTTGGATAAGTTACTTGTATGTAAAGTTGTGTTGAGTTTGGACAAGGAATAGCCAATTTTCAAATGTTGCGCCGAATTGTAAAGTGTTGAGAAGTTAAGGGTAATAGGTTGTTGATTGCTAAGTTGAGAGAGAATTAGTTGTTCTTAAAGGTTAAAGTTATAATGGGAAGGAATCAAGTAATTTTGGCACTTTTTGGAAAAGTGGCCGAATCTGGAAAAAATTTATGTGTCGGAAAGTCAAAAAGTCAAATGCAGAAATTTAATTCCTTATTGCTTGTATCATTGTTTAGAGCTCACGTGAGTTAACGGGCCACAAAAGGAAAGGCTATCGGGAAGGTTAACGGAAAGTTGATCGGAAAGGGTTCTACACTCACTATTTGTCAGGTAAGGGTTCAAATCTCTTTATATGCATTCTTGATTACTGGTTTGCATATCGGGATAGTTGAGGCTAGTTCTCGGACCAAGGGTGGGGCCCAGTGACCTCCGAGGCTAGTCCCATGGTAAAGATAGAGGCGTGCAGGTTTTCTTTCACGAGCGGGACTTACAACTCATTTATGATGATGATGATGTTCCACGATCACTTAGTGATCGTTACGGACTATGATGGATTTATTATTGATAGGATTTATTGTGGTTCAGTGATCTTCGTGATCATTTCTGGGAACCTTATGGATGGTTATATTGTTTCTGCTATGACGAGCGATGATGACAGTTTATAGGGTTCCTATGCCCTCGCTGGTACCGTGCGCATGTATTGTAGGGAGACCGTGAGTGGTATGAAATAAGATAACCGAGGGTCGTCATGGTGTATGGGATGGAAAAAGGAAAGGAATGGTTATCATGTGAAGAATGAAAAGTTTATTGCATATCATGCATTCATATTTATGTAGGTCGCCTAAACTGTAGTATATTGCATATTGTGCATACTAACATTGTTTTTGCAGGTAACGTTTATTAAAAACATTTATTCTTACCTACACCCTTACTGATTTCTCTCGGGAACTCACCCCCCTTACATATCTACTTTTCAGGAGCTTCTTGTTCTAGGCCCACGGAGTAGACTCCCGCCTAGCCGTATACTATTTTTGTACCAGAGGTACAATTTAGCTCCCTAATGATTATGATTATTGATAATGGGACGAGGGTGGTACCGATTGAGAAATGGTTATGTTATGGTAAAGGAAAAATTTATGAAATGGAAAGTAAATAGAATGGGAAAGGGTTAAAATGGATAAAGGATTTTCTGGATTTTTTGGATGAGCACTACTTATGTATTTGGCTAACGGTTAACTTTTATTCTCTTTTATGTACAGTCAACAATAGCGGCTGCACGAGGTGTTGGTTGTCAGAATCTAGTCGATCTGACCGCTCGTGCATAGTATGTATTCTATTTTGGCAAAGAGGGCTCTATAGTTGTAGAATGCACATTACATGTAGAATTTGGAAAACATGTAGACGTTGAATGATTGCTGATTTTTGGATATGCTGTATGTAAGATGTAATACTGAATTCTGCATGCTTTATGTTTATCGGGGAGTACTTGGCCAGTATAGTAGGAGCAGTACTCTTTTCTGGAGTATCTGTTCTGAGCGGAGCTCAGCTAAACTGCTAGTCAAATGCTGACATTTTTATGGATGCAATTTTTATATAAGTGCGGGAATTATGCGTTATTGAAACGCTATGTTGTAGAATTGCAAGCAGGTTTTTGCAGGTGTTAATGGGGACCAGGTTATGGATATGGCCCACTAAGGGTGGCTCCTCGTAAGGTTAAGCGACCATCACCGCGACCCTCTGGCCCACAACCGCTTATGTCGGGCCTTGTACGGAGGGGGTGGTGACACCTACATGTTCTCATGATCATGACATACAAATCCAAATGCACAAATGTAGCATGCTTTCTCTACTAATCAATATAACTCGCAAAGATAGGCAAAATAAGCATACATGCTCATGTTTCTCAATCAACATCAAACATTGAAAAATCTAAGCATGGAAAGATCAAAGGAAAGGCAATAAAGCATGAGGTCTCTAATTTGCACAAATGTAGCATGCTTTCTCTACCTTTTTGTCTTGAATTGAAAAAAAATATGGTTGAGACCAAAACTTTAGTACTTCGTTTATCACATGTATGTATGTTGATAAGGGGTTCCAAATTATAGTTAAGCTTGAGTAGGCATTGGTGGATTGCTTGTTTTGAAATTGTAGATGTTTGTGTTGCTCGATACTAGAAACGTTCTGAGTTTGGGGGTGTGATGTGTGTACAAACACACACACATTTCCTAGGTGTTTTAAGTCAATTGCATCACTTCTAGAGCTTATTAATGATTTTTTATTCGCAATTTACTTGTTAATTACACATCTTTGTAGGCACACGGATCATGGGTGATTTGGAGTGAAAGGAGCATAAAAGATGAAGCAAACATGAAGAGCACGCAAGGATGAAGACAAACACCAAGTTTCAGATAGAAAGGAGCATCAGAGGAGAATATATCACACTGACAAGGCAACACTGCAAGGATGGTGCAAGAACGACACAAGGGCTAGAATATGCCATTATAGCGCCATCTTGGGGCAACCATGGTGCCATGATGGCGCTATGTTGATCAAGGGTGTTTTCATTCCCTTACAAGCGGGACCAACTCTAGGAACTCTCATTCTCTAGACACACTTGCAACGGATCAAATACATTTATAAAACACCTTACAACCCTTGTATTGTCAGTGTAGTACATGGCGTTTAAGTAAGGGATCAAACCCAAGAGAATCAAGCGTCTAGATATCATAGTAAACTACTTATGCAGTATGTATGCATGAATGCAATACTGGTGTCACCATTGCCCCCTCGCTACACGACCCGGCGAGAAGCAGAGGCGGGGTCGGTGGGGCGGCGGTGAGCTAAATGGAACATCCCTTAATGCGCAGCTCCTTATGTGGGATCAACCCATTACCCAGGTCCCTGTTTACAGAATATATAGCGTACCTTTTACGTTCCTTTACACCTGCAAAACAGAATTCCATACAAGCAGATATACTGAGTTTTGCTCAGACCAAAAATATCCAGAAAAGAGTCTACCCTTTCACTATCGGGTAAAAGCTCTCCAAACAGATCAACCATCATACAGAACAGAAAGTTCTCAACAGAACAATGCAATAACTCAATTCAAAATAATTGTTTCCATACAAATCAACATGCATTCCATAAACATAACCAATATCACAAATGTACATTTAATCCCATATATACACTTTAATAGATATCTGAGTCTACATGTATGCATGCAAGCTACACCTACAGAGCCATTCGCCAATCGGAAACACTACTCAATACCGGAGGTTGGATCTGCCAGATCCTGACACTATCAATGGATACTTCTGCTGCTCCTATAACACAAACGTACAAGAATAACCGTTAGTCCCAAAATACAAAAAGCTCATCCATAAACATAATCTGAAACACCCTCTGGTGCTCTCTCAACTCACCCCACCCTTTTCATACATAACAGAAAACAAAACTACCCAAGGAGCTACCTATACCTTAAACACACATCATGATATGACCGACCATAATGCTTCGTGGTCCACAACCTCAAGCTCCTAAAAAGTAGATTTATATGAAAGGGTGAGTTCCTGAGAGAACCCAGTAAGAATGTAGGTAGAAATAGTCATTTTCTTCATGACATAACCTGCAAAGACAATGTGAGGCAACATATATATATATATATATAACCATAAACCAACAACCATAAACCAAAAACACTTCAATTCCATAGTTCCAACCCACACCACGACGGCCCCCCTTCTGTGTATCTGTCATAGATCCACACTCAGGAGTCTCCTACAACACAATCACATATGCTCGGTACCGCCGAGGGCCTATGACCCTTAACCGTCGTAAACCAATCACATTGGAGGGTTCGTGATCACAAAGATTCATGGAACCAGTCCCATCGTGCTCATGGAGATGCACGGAAATCAAACCTCATCGTGCTCGTGGTGACGCACGTAACCATAACCTTGTTGTGCTCGTGGTGATGCACGAAACCATAAACTCATTGTGCTCATGCTGATGCACAAAACCATAACCTCGTTGTGCTTGTGGTGATGCACGAAACCATAACCTTGTTATGCTCGTGGTGACGCACGAAACTATAACCTCATTGTGCTCGTGGTGACGCACGAAACCATAACCTCATTGTGCTCGTGGTGATGCACGAAACCATACCATAAATCAGAGGGTTCGTGATCGTAAAGACTCACAGAACTAGTCCCATCATGCTCATGAAGATGTACTGAAACCAATCCTCATATCGGAGGGTTCGTGATCGAGATCACAGAACCAGTCCCATCGTGCTCGTGAAGACGCACGGAAATCACACCATACCATGTCAAACGCAAGGGTTCGGTGTCACGCGGACATTCAGAACCAAGACATGTTGTGTCACTCGCATCTGGTTCGAGGTCACAAAGACCCAAGAACCTCAACACATTTCTTTCCATCATCGGGTTTGGTGGTCACGCAGACACACGAAACCGTTGTCCTATCCATTTACCTGCACAAGGCTACCGCTACCATGTAACCAGTCATATACCCCACCACCGGTATAAGACTGATCTCAACCAAAGGAAAAGGCACTAAGTATTCAACTTAATACGCTTTTAGAAAGGTTGAACCCTTACCTAACAATAACCTTGATCGATCCCTTTTTCCGTGTACTACCGGTAATTGTCATCGGTAGTCTTCATTTGGATGTTCCAGCAACCCACCACAATACTGAATAGATATACAGACAATGCAGAATCAATAGCCGACATTTAACTTTTACAAATTCTGAAACTTCGACAATTCTCTGTTTTCCGGCCATTTCCAGAAAATGCTTCAGAAATCACTAAAACCTTGTCCATACTATGCTTAACCTTTACATGCACATAGATTCATCATTCATTAAAGATTTCCATCCTTAATACTTCATTTTTTTCTTATTAGAACGTTTTGGACCAAAATCCCAAAACGAGCAATCTTTAGTCGATAGCTATACAATTCCATATGTATGTATAACAATCATGTACTAAGACATTCATAGCCAAATATTCAACTTTCCTTAACAGTTTCAATCTTAATCGGCATTTTCGGTTTAAGGCCGTTTTTCCAAAAACTGCCCAAACCTTAACCAAAACTTCTATAACTTCACATGCATGCTCAATACAATATTATAGAGCTTTACATGCATTAACATCAGACTTTCCTTTCACAGATTGTCATTTCTCAAAAATGACCAATATCGGAATCCTTCGATAAACCCATCCTACGGTGTGATTCACAACTTAGTTCAAGTACTAATGTTGCTTAGAATCACCATACAGATACAATAGTACCAACAATTCACTCACATACAACATTTCAGACTTTCACCAATTCCTATGGTGTTTGTCTTCGCTACTAATTCTAACAACAATTGGACACAATGCGAAGTCTTAATGTTGCTCTAAATACCTTTAATTTCACTTATTTGAGCTCAATATACCAATTCCTTAACAAATTAATTTCCGAAGCTCAAGAACCCTAATCTCAGAAAACGCTTGATTCGCATCCAAACTTTGATGTTAAACATGTTCTTGGTTTCAATTTAACTCTAGAACACGTCTATAACAACAATCATAACCTTAGACAACCCGAAACTCACCTTTGATTTTAGGGAAATTCTTGAAAATCCACGAATCTTTGATCTTGAAGATTGATTGTTGTTCCAATAGTGTTAATCCTTTGAAACTCTCATGAATCCATCGATTCCCATCAAAAATGGAGCTTGGAGAGGGAGTTAGGGTTAGAGGGAATGAAATCGTAGAGAGAGAGAAGAAGCAGAATCGAAGTGGAGAAGAATCTCCAGAACCGTTTAAAACGGTGGTCCGCGCGGCGTTCCAGGCAGCGATCCACATGGCGTCCGCCGCGGTGCCTCCCTGTCTCCCTCCCGTGCAATGCGGCGTCCAGTGCGGCACAGCATCGGCATACGCCACGGCGCATCGCTGCCTCCCTTCATGCATCGCGGCGTTCCATACGGCGCCGCCGCCCCGTCCCTTCTTGCCTCCATCCGTTTCCATAGCTTCCTTCGGTCGGCCCCGAACCTTAGTTCATCGCGCGTATAACCTTCATACATCTGTGCTGATTCCGACTTACCTTTTACAGACCGAACTATGCTCGACACAACCCTTCAAACGTAAACCCTAACACGGTTTACCCTTAAACAGAAACCTTGAAAATTAAACATAGAATGATAACCTCAACGTACCTTCATTGAATGGAAGAGTTGACTTTCCCGCCATCCCAGTCTATTAAATGTCAGAGAAATCTACCATACTTTGGTAGGTGTAACAATGAGGATGATGAAGTTTTACCAAGGGCTTAGAGACTACAGTCAGAGAGCTCTACTGATTCTAACAGATTGACGTTGATGGAACGTTTTTAGCATTTCAAATGCCTAAAGTTTACTGGAAAGGGTATGGTTGAGGTAGCCGAAATGTGGTACAAGGAGATGGACATATTTCTTGGAAGGCTCAGCTTTCTAGCAGACGATATGGTATCGTTTGCTACCTTCTATATGCGAGATTGGGCAAGTGATTGGTGGTACTCTGTTGTCGCCACCAGGAAGACGGATTTAGAATATCGAGATAGGAAGATCCCGGCATGACATGGGGAGAATTCTCTCATATTTTTCACGAGAGGTGGGTAGGATTTGCAGCCAGAGATCTGCAACAACTAGAGTTTGATTCACTGGTGCAGGGAGACATGTCTGTTGCAGAATATGAACATGAGTTCAAATGGTTAGTGCGGTATGTTCCCCACTACCATGGGAATGAAGAACAGTAAGCAAAGAGGTTTATCAGAGGTTTGAAAACCAAGGTCCGGAAGTGCATGGCATCCTTAGACATTGTGAGGTACCACGAAGCTATTCAAAAGGCTCAAAAGATTGAGAATGAGGATCTGGAGGTTTGATCGGTGACCCAGACCCCACGGAATATTGGTAGGAGTTCTGGGCTATCACCCACAGGAAAGAGTAGCGACAGTTCAGGTAAGCTGACATAACGGGACAAGGGAAAAGGAAAGGTGTCGACAGATGATTCGTGGCACTGTGATTATTGCAACTGGCGTCATGTTGGCCCGGAATGTTTCTGACAGTCCGGGGGATGTCTTTGATGCGGATCTACTGATCATTGGGTCAAAGACTGTCCGCAGACCCAAGCACAAGAAGCACCACAACAACAGCAACAATAGCAGGTAAGACCAAAACGTGTGTTCCAGATTATACGTGGTGGGACAGTACAGCAGGAAATACCCTAAGACTCGGGACAACATGACTCGCAGGAGTAAAGTATAATGGTCTCACCCCTCAAGTAGGGAGGTAATTTTGGAAACGGAAAGGAATGTGCCAGAATAATACCTCCAATTTTGTTAAAGGTTAAGGGAACTCTTGGAGGGCCAAGAGTTCTAAGTGGGGGAGGATGTTACAATCCACTCCCGCTTGAGAGAACCTTTTAATAAGCTATATCAATCTTGCCCATGATTGCGCAAGTGTCTCATCCGGCTCTTCCTTAAATCTCAAAATATGATTTTTTAGTTCAAATGCCTTTTGCGGAGCAAAGTACTTCTTGATGATAGTGTGTCTAAGGTGTACCCATGAAGCTATCTTTTCGGGGACCAAAGTCTTATACCATCGCTTAGCTACTTCATCAAGAGAAAACGGGAATAACCTCATCCGCTTTGCTTCTTCCGATACACCTCTCAACTCAATAGTGTTGCATATAATAGAGAATTGATCCAAGTGTTCATTAGGATCTAGATTTTCAAGCCCTACTATGTTTTAGATTAAATTAGGTCAAGGGTAGCTTAGGTAGGTTGAGTAGTATAAATAGCACTCTAGATTTCAGATTTTAGAAGATGAAGTTAGATATTGGGTAGCTCTCTTGAGCTTAAGCCCTAAGTTTAAATTAGGTTCTTGACCTAAGGGTTTTTAGACCTTCAACCTCCATTTTAGAGGGGTTGAAGGCCTAATCTATGGAGAAGCTTTTTAGGGGTGAATTCTAACCTTTACTCTGCTTTTATTTCTTTAAGTGCTATTATTTGCTTTCAAGTCTATATTTTAGCGGTAATAGAGTATGATCATCCTTGTCTTAGTAGTATCATGCTTAGGTTGCCAGTTATCTTTCTCCATGACTATTTTATTGGATTTTGATCTTTGAGCCTGTGTTATAGTAACATACATGTTTTTTGATCACTTACATTGGTATGTGACTTAGGAGTTTGATGAAATATTTGAGAGAACTTTCATCTATGTATCCCGAGGACTAATTGATAGCCTTACTTGGAGCTCGAGAGGGCCTGAGTAACTGTCTATTGGTGAATAGTTAGGTGTCTATTGGTAAATAGTTAGGTGTTATAAAGCCTCGGAGAGATCACCCCTGGACCACGAGAGTGGGTAGGAGGTGAACCCACTTTTATGAGCGGCAGACCACAATACCATAGAAGGGAGTGAGATGAGGATAGTAAATCACCTCACTGAATAATATTAGAGATTGATTGCATGATTCCTTATTTAGTATAATTGTATGAGTAGAATAGTTAGATTTCGATGTCTTGTAGGAAAATGTGGTAGTTTGTGATGTGCAAGTGTATCTAGGAGAGTGTCGTAGAATCTGGTTCTAGGGAATTGGTTGATCCCTGGGAGTCACAGATGACCCTGGTCATCATTGAGTGGCATTACAGATAATCCATGCTTCTAGGACACAACTTTAGGCACACATGTATGTTCCTTAGGACGCACAGTAGTACTATGAGAGCCCATGATTGTTGATCCATAGATGATGCTACTTCTTCCCCTTCATGATTTATTATACTTCCTTGCTTTTCCTTTCTTTTCATGACTCTTCATTCATCCATGATTCTGCCTCTCTCACTATTGTCCGCATTGCATTCAAGTATGCTTGTTGCACAAGTAGTTTTCTATGATATCTAGACGCTTGATTCTCTTGGGTTTGATCCCTCATTTTGAGCCACTGTACTATGATAAGATATTTTTAGGGGAAAATGAGGTGTTTATAAATGTATTTTCTTAGTCGAGTGTTTCTTGATCTTCTTTCTAATATACACCTATCATGTGTAGCAAAACCCTGACTGACAAATTGGCACCGTCGGCGGGGAATCAAGTGTATGTTTAGGTTGTTAGTGAATCTTGTGTGCTATTTTGCATTTCTTCTTTTCATTCCCATTAGTGTAGTGCACGTTTATTGCTTTCGCCTAGTCAAGGGCGTTAAACATGATGCTTACGGGAGGCAACCCGATGAGTATTTACATAAGCGATTAGCGCAATTTTGTGTAAATAGACAAGGTTGATACACTTCTGATTTTTGTTTTCAGGTACCTGGGAGAGACTTGGAGTTCTAGAAAAGTGAAAGGTTAGTTATAAATGGGGACGTATCGACTAAAATCGATAAAATTGAAGAGATGATCTCAGATGAGCGGTGTTGTTTTCATCATTAGCACCGGGTAGTCTACTGAATGCGAGTTAAAGCTGTGTTGATGAGCAAGCCGCCATGATGAGGTGAGTAGGCATTATATATACAGCCACTTTCTAATCCTAATCTGTACATGGCGTGAGTTCTAGGCATTTTTATACAGGCTTCATGTACAGATACAGACGACAGTCTGGGGTTGTAGGTGGACCCCTGACACTACTTAATGGTGGCACAGTAGTGTCACCAACTTGCGCTCCCCATCCAACCTTACTCTTTGATATCATCATCTGATCTCCTGAGTGTAGTGCTTCAACTTCCATCGCCTTCCCACCTTCATAACTCCAACAGTCAGCACAACATCCATCAACTATCAGGCATTCTTCACTTTCAAGGCCAAGGCTCAAGTAAAGTCTCTAAATTTTTTTCAATACAATACAAAAAGGTAATTTTTATTCCTTGAGA
>JBBYHH010696123.1:0-10020 GCA_038382905.1 Daphne laureola
AATCATCATCTCATAACTTAAACATAAGATTACCTTGATGAGATGAAGAAGTGAGTTGAAGAATATCTCCAAGAAAACCTTCAAAGTTTCGGTTCACAAGAGAAAAGAAATGGTGGATCATTTCCAAAATCCAACCATTAATACTTGAATAAAACCTTAAGCAACTAACCGTACCTCTTAATCCCTTAATGAACCTTGATCTTTGAAGCTTTGTGATGAAGATTGATGAAGGAAGATCACCAAGAAAGGCAGCAAACTTTCAGCCAGCCAAGAGGAAAGAAGAAACAAATTTGTTTTCTCTTTCTTCTTACTCTTTCTACCTTACTTATACCATAATACTTACAAATTTCCTTTCTCTTCTTTTCTTTTCTTTCATGAATATTTGTAGATAATGTGGAACATTATCCTATCCATCTTCATTCATAACCATTGGATGAGATTCTTAAAAAGATTTCCTCCATTGATCTCTTGACACAAGGTTCTCCAAGAAACTAGCCATAATGATTTCTTCCTTTCTTATACATTTCCCATTTCTTTTCCTTATTTCCTTATTTCCTTTTTCTTTCATTTCTTTTCTTACCAACTTAAGCCCAACCAAAAAGACCATACATGGCGCAAATAAACCGCCGGCCTTAAGCCCATTATCCAACATATAATTTTTTCTATGTTTTTTTCCAAAGTTGACCATTTTGCCCTCCGAATTCAATTTTTGGTAAAATGGCCTAGGACTCCTAAAATGTTGTACCTTCATAGAACTCCGTACCAACGCCTCCAAATAGCTCCTCGGGACATTTAATTCGCTCCCATGATCTCATTTCCATAAATTCCCAAATCCCTAGAAATTCATATAACCAAATTCGGGCAGAATTCCATCAGAAATGAGTAGTACTTTCGGGGTGGGTGTAACACCCGAGGTAATCAGATCGATCCAAAAATCTGGCAGCATTTTGGCAGCATTTTCCGTACAACCCCCTGAAACGGAAAGATAACTAAACATTCATACAAAATCCGGAAACATAATTCACATTCATCTGATAATTTTTTATCCTAGAAAGTGTCTCCTGACACAATGCCAGAACTTTAGCCAATACAATCCGGGAGGGTTAACCTCCACGGAACATTTCCGGATATTAATATAACATCATAAAAGCTCAATTTCATTTCAGATTCCATCAAACATCATCTTTTTCTCACAGTCTGTATTTCGGCCAGAAAAGGACAATGGCCAGATGGTCATTTCTTTTGCAATTAACCGATAAAACAGGGTTATTAAATGTCCTTAATTCATATTATACCTTCCTACTTCCATAAACATCAGAAACACATAGTTCCGTTTTGTCCTGAAATTTGGCCGAACATAACATAGCTAACCGTGAAGAATCACGGACAGCTCCAGCTACAAAAGTTGTTCATAATAATCCAAATAACAATCTAACATCACAATTTCATCACATGTTCCAACAATCCAGAAATTACCAAATTGCCCCGTAATTTCACAATGAAAATCGGACAAGCATAGAAGGGCGAAACAGTAATGGCCCAAGTAAGAAAGTTGTAGCAACGCTTCCATACCTACGGAAAAATCCAGAAGAGTTTTGCCAAAATTTTCAACAGTACATTAACACAGGTTCAGATTCATGCTTACCTTCGGTAAAAACTTGAAGAAATCAGAAGAATTCATCATCCTTCAATTTCGAACCTAGAGAGACAAAATGAGAGCTTTTCAGCAATCATACTCAGTTCCATTGAGATCTATGCACAAAATTGTGCTTACCTCTCAATTTTCCTGAAGAAACTTGCTAGAATGGATGCTAGAGACGGAGAACCATGGCTATGGTGGAAATGAAGAATATGGTAGAAGAAGGAAGAAGATGAAAGAGAAAAGGTAAATCTACTTTATATTTTTTTTCTTTTCTTTTCCATTCTTGTCCAACCGAACACCTCTGTCTTCATTTGTTTGATTTTGTTTCATTTCAATAATTAACCTTACTTTTTTACTTTTTCTCTTTTCATTTTTTCTTCTTTTAATCCTTTTAAGCCAAGTGTCCCTTGGCATTTAATGCTACAATTATTCCTACTTTTTTCCACCCATGCTACCGAATTTACCTTGACCGTAAGTGGTAATTCTGTCAATTTTTCTAAAATGACCATTTTGCCATCCGAAGTGAATTTTTGTAAAGTGGCCCGGAATGGCGAGTTTGACCTCCTGATCTCAAATCTCGCTACCATACACCACAAAGAAGTCCCAAAGTATTAGAAAATGTGTTCTGAACATTTATGATAAAGTTCCGGTGGCGGAAGAATTTTTCCATTTTTTTGCGGAATGACCAGGGATTTACGTACTAGATCCAAAATGTTAAATCCTACAAAAATATACCTCTATTGAAGTCCCGGGATGTTATACCTAACAGAAAATATGACCTGCATGTTCAAAACATAGTCCCGGCAGTAACAGAATCCGATCTCTAAATAAAATATTCAGAGAAATCACCATTGTGCTGGGGTGGTCTATAACAGGATCATCGAGGATGTCATAGTGAAAGTCAAAAAGTTCTACTTTCCTGTAGATTTTGTCATACTTGACATGGACGAAGACACCCAAGTGCCTATCATATTCATCAGACCATTTCTGGCCATGGGAAAGGCAATGATTGACATCGAGAAAGGATGCTTGACACTTAAGGTAGCCGACAAAGAAATCAAATTCAACCTCGAGGACACTATGAAAGTCTCCAATGGAGAACTAGTAGAGTTGTTTGGCCTCGATCAATATAAGATGAGACTAGAAAGGAGTAAGTTGAGAGAGAAGTCAAAGAGCGGCAACATCTTAAGGAATCATATTTACACCATTCATATATTTTTTCTTGGACACCTGCACAAAACAATGGTGAACAAAAAGAACTCCAGGGGCCTCAAGATCTTTCGATTGGTGACGGGGTGCAGACTCACCAGACCCCCACTCAGATTATGAAAGTGGAATGCTTCAGTACTAAGGCTCTGGGAGAGCACTTGAGTACACAAAATGACAACTTATAACCTATTAAGGTTCACATGGCTTCTGAGAGCCTCATTCAGGTACTAAATACCACCTCTCCCACAAAGAGGAAGGGAAAAATTCGGAAGGTCATGGACATAGGACAACTGAAAGACAAGCTTTTCGGCATCCCGTTTGTGTATGTCTGGAAGCTCAATGAGAAGATGTGGTGAGTTTGATGCCCACCAGCACCATCTCTAGATATTCATGGCTCTAAGCCCCGCACTACGGACCCCACTTAATCCAACCATCATAGCCTAGCCAAGAGCTAAAAATGTGATGCTTGTGAGAGGCACCCCAACATTTTAAATATTTAGTTATTTGTCTAGTTTATTTTTAATTTTGGTATAAATAATGCCTAACAAATCTAATTGAGAAAAATGCTAAATAGTACAAATCATCATCGCACATGGAGAACAAGGTACCATTTTAATTCTATCATATTTTTGACATGTATCATGATATTAGAAGTTGAACAATTGTTTGATTGCCTTATATATTCTCTTAAGCTCTTATGCTGAATGCGTGATCTGAGCATGTTTTGATTAAATTTTTTCCATGATATTAAAGTTTAACTTGACAAATGAGAGCATGCCTATGAATTGATTTGAGAAATTACAAATATTGAGTTTCATGTCTTGTTTCTATTGTAATGAGCATAGTCTACATCACATCTGTACATGACATACTGATTTTATCAATGTGATAACATTCTGCCTTGTACATAAATGTTTCATGCCATTCTATAGTGTATACTTAACATGATAACTCAGCCTCTTTAATTGCATATTTCTCATATCCATGATACTCTTACATTAGACAAATATGCTCAGTGTGCTACATATACACTGTAATTTACATGTTCTTAATTCATACACTTACATGCTAACATGCAAGTTGCAAAGAATGTTGTGAGTAATTATTGAATCTTTAGGTAGGATAACAGATGAGGAGAGAGACCGAATCTTCAAGCTATACGAAATTGTGGGCGTATGCTATAGCTTCCCACACCTTGAAGGCATGAAGAGGGCCTCTGTGGCCCCGAGGTATGATTCTAAATTCTTCTACCTTTCTATCCCCTACCACCGTATGAGGACATGTTTTGATTTTGGTTTGGAGGGGATTGTGTTGTTTTGATTAGAGAATTGAAATAAACATGCCTTTGATAAAGTATTGTGTTGTATTCACCAGCCAAGCATCTAGTCTTTCTCTCAAAAGTTTCTAAAAATTTAAAAAATTGGAAGACGGTTAGTACGCAGAATATGATGGGTATGTATGTTTTTTGATGATAGAATTGCATGTTTATAACACAGTCCAAAACTCTTTCTAGTGATGGATCTAGTTAGGAATATGTTATGGACTATATGTGAATTTTTGTTTTGATTGCGGTATGATGAGAACTTAGGACTAAAGTTGGTAATTAAATATGAAAAACTTCACAAAGGATGGCTAGAAAAATAAGCTAATGAAAGCTTTAGGAATTAAGATTTAGCTAGCTTGTGAATGGGAATATGCTAAGTGGGCACCTAGTACTTGTACTCTGAGTTTGGACCATCCAGGATGATATTTATGGTCAAGCGCGTTAAAACTGGGTCTTGGCTTAACTCTCTCTCTTGAATACAAACTCTAGGTACAAGTATGCACTTAAATACATCTTAGGGTGGTGAAACATGGAATGATACTTAGACATGTTTTCAGCTACACCGTATTCATGGCCTATAGTCCCTCTTCCAAGAAACTACCTTAAGAAATTAGGAACCCACTATCACACTACTAAAAATAGAAAAGCACCATATGAAAAAAAAAGTGTAAAAACAGAAAAACACCACAAAAAATAAAGAGAAGAAAGTGAATAAAAAAGTGTTGTGCAATGAGCAGTCCACATTCACTAGCTAAATCTTGAAGCTGAATATAATTCATTAAAATAGGAGTCATATGACTTCCTTAGGAGCAATAAATATTTAAGAACCAATGTGGCTCTTTGGTTCACGTTATGCTTTCATGTTAAACAAATCTTCACATACGGTTCATCAGTGCATTATGTGACTTATGGATCCATCATTACATAGATTTGAATCTTAACTAACATGCAAAATTCTTAGTCTACATATGTACTCTGATTCTGATGATCTGTCTTCACATCAAAAATATTTTATTCTTTTGAAAATAATTTTAGTGGAAGAACTTCGAGACTCTTTTCTAGATGCGGACATTGCTAGGGACTAGCAACGATTCGGGTTTGGGGGTGTGATGAGTGTTCAAACACTCACATATTTTTGGGCTGTTTTAAACATAGTTCTTATCATTTATGCTTGATATATCTTTATTTAGATGTATTTTACTTATAATTATCCAAATCTTATAGGATGCATACTTTGAGGTGAAATTGTAGTAAAAGAGCATTAAATGAAGGTTCAGGATGAAGATTATCGACAAAAGGAGCACGATAGTTCATCTTGAACTGTATTGGAGAGTCAGGACTCAAGAGAATCATCCTCCGGGCCAAATTGTACAAAAGAAGAAGATGGAGGACTGAACTAGAGGCTTGTTGGTGCCACATACTGGCGCCACTCATCTAAGGAATGGTGCAAATTCTGGCGCCCTAACGGTGTAACATACCAGTGCTCCTTAGTACAGATCTTGTGCACCTCAACCTAGAGATGGCGTAACTCCTGACACCTCAATGATGCACCTTATATGCGCCCTAGGAAGAGCTGACGCACTCCTTGGAGCCTTAAGGGCTCACCTTACCTATACCCTATAGAAGATTACGCACCAAACTGGCACCCTCATGGCGCACCACTCATGCGCCTCATACTTTCGGGTGAATTGCAAGTGGCGCACCTTCTTAGTTAAACAAATGGCGTCATTTAAATCCACCGAAAATATCCTCTCCCTAAATAGGTACGAATTCTTATCCAATTTTTTGGAATGTTTTAAGACCAGTTTACCCTTAACATTTTACTCTTCTAAGACAAATATGTTTAGGGTCAATTTAGACTTTAGGAAATGCCTATATATATTTTTGGGCTAGTTAGTTCATTTATCATGTTCTAAAGCTCCGAATTTTAGAGCTTGTTTTGGGAATTCAAGTAAGCTCTAACCTTTTCTTAATTATGTTTTCTTTTTTTGTTAATTCTTGTAATTAGCATGGTAATTAGTGAGTAGTAACTTATCATCTTCTATGATTTAATTAGCCTAGGGGATTATTTATGCATAATATGCCTGTTTATCATGTTTATAGAATTGTCGAATCTACAATTACATGCAATCTAGAAATCTGCTAGAACATTCAAGAGGCTTTCCCGTAGGTAGACCTAGGAGAATCAATTGGCGGGTCCTTTAGGAGTTTAAGAGAACCTTACTTGATCCCCTAGTAGTTATTGCTTGTCCATTATTGCCTCAGGGTAGTCGTCCCTAGAGCACAAGAGTGCCTAGTTACGGTTTACTTAGTGAGAAGGTGGACGGTTGTCCGAGTGGAAACCGGACCGACTTACGTGCATACATCTAATTATGGCATACGAGACATAGATAATCCCCGAAATTAGGCTGAACTACCCTAGAGGAGATTTCATCCACTGATCAAACCTCATTTTTTAACCTTTGTTTGATTTACTTGAATTACGTCAACTGTCTAACACAACCTTCATCATCTTGGTAGGTAGTTTCACACATATTTCTTCATACAGTAGGATATTCACTAGAATTGATACTTTCACACACACTCTCTTTTGGGTTCGACCCTCACCAATCTGAGCCGCTATACTAGGATAGATACATCATGCACTATGGTGAGGAGATATAAATGGTTAAATTTACACACCTATTAGTCACATGAACTCAAGGCCTGGAATGGTAGAATAACAAGAAGAACCTAGGAAGAGCAAAAGAGGCTTCAAGAACTTCAATTTTGCATCATTAGGGTTCTAAGGTTCCAAATGAGTTGATGGCGGCTCATATACCCTAGTAGCCTCCCAACCATTCAGAATTACAAGTCTTAAGAGTGAAAATACCAAAATTTCCTAGGGTTTAGAGGTTAATGCATCATCAAGGATAAGATTAACCCCTAATATATCTAGTTAAGCTAATCTAGCCTAGTTAACTTACTAATACATAGTATAAGTGTCTTAAACAAGTTATTAAGGTTTAAAACCATAAAAAAGAATGCTGGAATATGTTCCTAAGAGGAAAGACCCATTGGCCTTAGGAGTCACATGCATAGATAAGAGATTTGGCTTCTTCTCTAGAGGGAACCACTGTTGAAAGTCACTTCTCTTATCTTCATTTGGGTCAACAAGCTTCATTTATCATAAAAATTGCATAAATCCACCGCCATTATCTTTCTCTCTTCAAGACCTTTCCAATTTATACTAATTTGCCTATGTTTGGAGCACTTTGGTTTGGTTCCTCCAAAGTATCCCAAAACTTGCTAAGTATGGTTGGGAGAGCTTGGTGCATTGATCTTGTAACAGCTACACATGTTCCTATGACTTCCAAATGGTCTGAAAATTGTGACGTTGGATTCCTCATTTCCAGAAATATAATGTAGCCTCCTGAAGTGGGCCATTTGGACTTTCGATGAGAATATTACAACTGTTTAAACTTGGGCTTTTCTTGGCACTTTTTCTCCTTTAAGCCTCTCCCATGCTTGTCCTTCAAGTATCCCATATATGTTCCTAAGGTTCATATTAGAGGGGTAGGGATAGTCTTGAAAAGTCAAGTATAAATATTCTGTAGTAACCTCCTAATCCTAGGAAACTACTGATTTCCTTTATAGATTTAGGAGGATTCCAGCCTAAGACAACTTTTACCTTGTCTGGATCAACATGACTTCCAGTTGCATTTATCACATGTCCTAAGAAAGCTACTCGCTCTGTCCAAAACTCACATTTGGAGAATTTAGCATATAATTGGATTTGATAACCCTTATAACCCTTACTTTTACCTTGTTTAAGAAGTCTGAGTTAAGGGTTTATCCTTCCTTACATGTCACTAAGTCTAAATTCCAACCTAATTTACCTACTTACTTCCAATTTACATCTAATGTCCATCCTTAAAGAAATTAATGAAAATTTGGTCCCTAAAGTTAAAATGTGTGGTTCAAGTTATTTACTTATCTACCTGTCAAATTGGTCATAACATCATATAGAGTGTTCATGCATAGTGATGATTGAATGAGCAAGAGTATATCATATTTATTAGATTAAGTGAAGTGTGATCAAGAAATCATATGAAGGTTAATTATTAACCTATGTGAATTACTAAGCATGTTCATGTTAAAGGGTTTGAGAAGTCATGCTTACTCTGACATTCTTGAATGTATAACAGAAAGCGTTTAGAACCGCAACTTCCTAACAAAACAGTAAAGCAACAAAGTCAATGCATGAGTCAACATGAATTCTACATATACTAGTCATCAACGTGTTAATAGGATGAGTATCAACATGTTGATCATCAGATAGAATTTTTTGACTTAGTCATAATGTTTGTGCTTAGTCTAAGTTTTTACTGAAAAGATTGAGACAAATCCTTTTAATGATAGAGAAATAAATTTTGGACCTGAAAACAATAGGTGTCCATTTTAAAACAAATATATTTTGAAAACTATTTTCAAGGAAGTAGTGCCATCAATGGGTTTTGAAAAAAGTTTAAAAATGGTGTTTTGTAAAAGCCTTTGGACTAAATTAGTGCACAATTCTACTGTGGAGTTTATAAGACTATGTGACTATAAAATTAATTTTCATAATCTTTTGTCTTTGACTCCAGAATAGTTAGTAATGTATACCTTTCACCTTGGATTGTTGAGGCCCATTTCTCTTTTGATAAAGCTAAACTTTTCTTCATTTAGTGGCTTGGTGAAGATGTATGCTAGCTGATTTTTTGTGTCAATGAATTCCAATGCTACATCTTCATTTACCACATGCTCCCTGATGAAGTGATATCTCACTTATATATGTTTTTCTCTTGAATGATGCACAAGGTTCTTTGCAAGGCAAATCGCACTTGTAATGGCACATCTGATTGGCACATTTATGAAGTTCTGCTCATAGTCCTTCATTGTTTAGTCATCTAATGGATTTGAGCTACACAACTTCCTACAGATATTTATTCCACTTCAGCAATGAAGAGTGCCATAAAGTTTTGCTTTCTGGAAAACCATGATATAAGGAAAATTCCTAAGAATTGCCAGGTTCCACTTGTTGATTTCCTGTCAATTTTGTTTCCAGCAAAATCTGAGTCAGTGTATCCATGTAGATCAAAAGATGTCTCCTTAGGGTACCATAATCCAAGTTCTAATGTATCCACCAGATATCTAAAGATTCTTTGGATGCATTTCAGATATGACTCCTTGGAATTGGCTTGAAATCTAGCACATATGCAGACACTGAACAATATGTCTGCTCTACTTGATGTGAGGTTGAGCAATGATCCAATCACAGTTCTATAAAGCTTTTGATCAATACATTGACCAGAAGCATCCTCATCAAGTTTAGTTGTGCTGCTCATTGGAGTAGGGCATGGTTTGGCATTTTCATAGCCAAACTTCTTCAGCAATTCTCTTGTGTACTTAGCTTGATTGTTGAATATTCCATCATCTTTTTTCTTGATTTGCAGATCAAGAAAGTAGTTGAGTTTTCCCATCAAACTCATCTCAAACTCTCCCTGCATTAGCTTTGAAAACTATTTACAGAGAAGATCATTAGTAGAACCAAAGATAATATCATCTACATAAATATGAAATAGTAATAGATCAGAATCAATAGATTTTATAAATAATGTAGTGTTTACTTTTCCTCTGTTGAATCCATGTTTAAGATGATGAGGATCTTCACATCCATGTGGTTGCTCTACAAATGACTTCTTCTATTATAAACCCATTTACAAAAGAAATTTTCACATCCATTTGAAAAAAAATTATGTTTAGAAAAAAAGCAAATGGACAGAGCATCCTGATGGCTTCCATGCAAGATATTGGTGGAAACATC
>JBBYHH010696134.1:0-10020 GCA_038382905.1 Daphne laureola
AATAGGGGGGAATGCCAATTTCATTTACAGCCAGATATGGATCTGGAGATATTACAGATCGACATGCAAAATTAACCCTTTTCCCCATCATTTTCTGTCGAAACAGTCCTTCTTTTTTCTCCAGCAACTGACATATTCCAGAAGCCACTTCCTTTCGACCTTGACCTGAAAACAATTTTCAGCCGATAAAACCAGTGGTATTCTAATAACAAAGCAGCAGTGTGCAATGATAGAGTTGGGACTACACTTAAACCAAACATATCACATTTGACATATCACCATGCAAAGTAAATGTGACAAAACACTATCACGAACAAAAGAATTAAAAATGGCCTTACAGCAATCACATGTAAATGCTCATACAAGATGCATAAGTGTTGACACATATCCAACCAGAAAACCAGCGATCTAATCCTAGGCATGAAAGTTCTGTAACTTAAAGAGATTTATACAAGTACAACGGCATCCAAAATCCCAAAAGTGATATAATGCATGTGGGAATATAGGTATACTACCCTGCAAATAATCAAATCAAGCAAAGCTACAGAAGACTTTGAAAAGATAATGATTCCAGTTGTAACAGTTAAAGAAAACAAAAGGATAATCATTTCAGTGTTACAAGAATGAAATGGTATGGCCACATAGAAGGAAAGCACTTGCCTGATGCAGTTTTACTATCGAACAATATATTAACAGAAAATTGAAGATCCCTCCAACGATTAACTACAACTTTAGATTCAGCTTTGTTGTCACAAGCATTTACTAGTGATTCATTTGATTCCGAAACCTTAGCTAACAGTACAGTTTGAGGATGCTCCATCACCTGCCAGAAAACAACCAGACAGTAAAATATTCCTGACACTAAAAAATATGTGGATGAAATTGAAATGGCAATAGAATTGACCGTGTAACGTAAGAAGAGTATAACAGAAATCGGTACCGTTCTTACTCCATTAGCATCAGTTAATGTATGCAGAACAGAGTGTATAATAATTACAGCAGTTTCCAGTTTTTGAATATACTGTAAAGGGCATTCCTATCTTTTCCGATTATAGGTTCGTTTGACAGCAACATTAGACATTTGAAACGCTATGTTAGCGTTAGAAGCTTGGAAAAACTATCATGACCACTAAAAAAGCTTCTCAGCCTCTAACGTTAATTTCAAACGCTCTTCCCGAATGAAACCTATGTAAAATACATAATGAGCCCAAATGTTTAAGGCAGTTAAACAAAATACCTCAGACGTATATCAATACTAATATTGTGCATATGGCATTCAAGGGATCCAGATGCCCCTTATTGATTCGACGATCTAAAGATACCAAAGAAAAAAATCAAGAAAACAGTTTCGATGAAAGAAAGATAAAACAACCAAGATAACCCATCCTTGAATTTCTTTTCCTGCTTCCTCTCACTGCAGCTACCTCCCTACTTGGACAAAAATGCAAACCCCTCCCATCCTTTACTATCTACTGTTGTAAAAAACATGTTAAAGCAGGCATCCCAGTCAAGAATACATGAAATGTCAAGCGCAGACACTTACAGAGTCCCCGCCTTTGGTTGGAGGACGGAACTTAATAGGGGGAACAAGAATGGTCTCCAAAAAGAATATATTATGACCCAATTTCCCAGAAAATCCATGCTGCTGTATATCACTGATGAATGAGCAAAGCTCAAACTCATTTTCCCACAATTGCATCATAATATTTTTTACCTAAAAAAACGAAAGACGTGAATAAATAGAAGTCCCATTCTCACAGGATTTTCAAAGCAAGGACAAAGAAGTACTTCACGGGAGAAAACATACTTCTGAAGGCAACAGAACTCGGGGAGAACTCGACCATTTGGTAGACTCCAAAGAGACATGATTACTCTCTTTTTTACGGCCTTTCTGGCCTCCATTACCAGCAGAGTCGGCATAAATAGTATCCTTTTCCGAAATTTCAGACCCATCTGCACAAAAATTCACATAATTGAGATTGCAGGAAATAACAGTACAGGAATTGTCTACCTCAGGCTGCGCTTCACCTGAAATTGATGGCATCGTAGTACACACATTGATAGCATTTTCTTTAGCATAGCTACTTGGCATGCCCTGCAGTAGCTCAGGTAAAGGGTAAACAATCACAATGATATCCAACTTTTTGTTATATCTCCAAGCATCTCAGAAGCAAAAACGCCAGAATAACTATTAGTCAGTCCGTCAACAAAATAGTCAATAATCAACGGTTTTTTATTCTCTAGCATTTTGAGATACAAAACCAAATACTAGTGGAGTATTTTATAACCAAACGACAAGTGAATGTTTTGCGTTTTCAAATATATAGTACTCCGTCCGTCCCAGCAAATGTATCACATTTGTTTTTCAGCATTTAATGTATGATTTATTTCCTTTGACATTCTAGCATAAAAATTTAAATATTTTATATACATATGATAATTTGATGTGTCTACTTTTTAAATATATTTTTTTAAAGAATTTTTTAACGAATTATTCCTAATGAAAATTTGAGTCAAACACAAGTTCAAAAGCCAAACATGATACATTTGCTGGGACGGAGGGAGTATTATTTAAAATATTATACATTCTTTCTAGAAATAAGTTGAGTCAAACACAGTTCAAAAGTTAAAACCTACATCTATTTGTGAACGAAGGTAGTAATTATATAAGAGCAATCTGTGTCAGAATTCAGTAGCAAATACTGCAACCTATTATCATGTAGTGGCAAGAACAAACATGGATCAGAAAATAACACGTCCAAACAAGAAAACAAGGGAAAAGCCTGAGATCAGCGGCCAAGTGGTTTCTAAACGCTAATGAAACTTGTGTGTAGAAAAAGGTTTTCAACCTAATTTTCTAATCACCTACTAAGGCATTTACCATTAAGGCAGACAAAAGTAAGACAAAGACATGTTTCTCTTTAATTCTAAAAACAGTTTAGCTTCTTCAAAAATCCATGGCATACATTGTCGATCATTTTCAAAATTATTCAAAGATTTAAACCTTAAATCATTGAAGTGGAAACCTATAATTCATTTTGTTGCGCTTAGGCAGCTTAATTCATGGTAAATTACATGAAGAACCATCTGCAATTAACATCCATGAATAATCCACCATGGATTAAGTTGGCTTAAGTGCAATTTAAGTGCAACCAGATGAGGCCCTAGGTTTTGCAGTCCACGCCTTAGTCCTTTGCATTGGATGGAACTTGCACATTTTTCACAAAATATCTCACAAAGTGAGAATTCTATAAATACTTGAAGCAACTAACAGTGCAAGCTGGACCTCACAAGAAATGCTGTAAAAGCTAATTCATAAGGATCACCTTCACTGCTACCAAAGCCTTTCATACATGATTAAAATGAGAAACGAAACACTAAATGTGTCTGAAAGCAATTCTAAGAAACATAAGCCATAATGATAATTTAGGATGGCCACATTCAAGATATAGTGCTAAAGCAAAACCAACATGATAAGCAAAGAAAGATGAGGATTATTCATGACTTGAAAATTGCTATCATTCAAAATCTGCTAAAAGATAATAAATGCCACAATTCTAGGTAAATCAATAATTATTCAACAGGAAAAGAAAGAAGACTGAGTATGTGCATAGTTATATATACATACCACAGAAAGCCATCCAAAAGTTGGTTTGGTTATCTTCGGATTTTTTGCTTTACAGTTATTGCACTTTGTCTGGTTCAACTTGAGAAATTTATTTATAACTGAAATGGCTTCTGTGAGCTGAAGAGAAGTCCAACGCTGGGGCTCTTGACGCTCCCGTCTGAGGGGCTTGTCAGCCGAATGGACAGTGGAACATGATTCATGACCTCCATCACTATCAGCTGGAAGAGAAACCCCAGAAGCAGAATCTAAACTTAAGTCTCTAGCTCCGACAACATCACCTTCTCCAATTAACCTTAACAGGGAAACACATCTCTGCACCTGCAAGAGAATCAAGATAATTTCTAGTGAAATTGAGAAAAAAACAGAACTCCCTTTTATACTTGCCCGATAAAGCAGAATACAGTTTTTACAACCTCATCCCTTCGGGCCCGAAAGTGAAGGCAGAATAAGCAAGTACTTTGGAGAAAGTTGTACAGAAAATTGAACATCAATGGATGATAAACCGGATACACGAGGTCTATGTGACCACAATGACCAGGACAGTCCAGTTCCGACAGACCGCATGTCTTGCATTTGGGGCGTTGCATATCCCTGATTCAACAACCAAATAATCACTCAACAGAACAGCTAGTAAGCATGTAGAGAAGGAAGAAAGAGGGGTTGCGGGGCGGTGTCCACTCACCTTCTACGCTCCTCCATAGGTCCAAATGCGGGATCATACAATCCGAAAGGAATTGGTCTGTTCATCGCGTCAATAGTTTTTGGAGTAGTAACTTTAACGACGCTGAGCCTCCGAACCTCCTCAGCGGACATGAAACCGAACCTGACAGTCTCAACGGTCTCCGTCGCCACATCTCCCGTATGCGCCATCGCCGCCGCTGTTAGATGAGCAGTTGTCAAGTCTGGCGGTTTCACAGCATGATACAGTGGCAGGACAAAAGTATTTTACAAAGAACACAGGGGAAGCAGAATAGCCGTTAAACCCTAAAACCCTGTCGTCGGTCTTGTCTGTTGAAGAAAAGAAACGGGAAGATAGTGTATTATTACCCAGATTAATTAACTCCATCCGAACCAAATAGGGTCTTAGTTTTAACCGCTCATATTTCAGCTTTCCGGTTTACAAAACGGTAAAGTGCATTTATAATCCTATAAAATTAATTTTGTCTCATCATTATTCTATTTTAATAATTTGTTTAAATATAATCCATTTTAAAAGTTTTCGTAGTATATTCTCAAAAGACAATTGGTTAAATTTAACGAATTTTTAGGAAAAATGAAATTTTAGCTACTAACGTTCTTAAAAAGTTTGTTCACGTCATAAATTTTACCTAAATATTTAGACACATCTCTAGAGGCATCGCAATTATGAATTTAACAGTTTTACTGTACTCAATTATGAGAGGCTAGAAGCATGTCATTGCTTTGGTCGCTTGCATGTCTTTGATTTGTTCCCTTCCATTCTTCCTTCATGGGTTTTCCTTTTCCCTTTACCTCTGCTTTTTCAGTTTTTTTTTGTCGAAAAGATTGTTACCTTGAAGTACAACCTTCTTCCTTCTTATTTTCTTTATGCTTGACTGATTGTTTTTTGTTCCTATTGCTGCAGAAGGTCACCTGAAGGTTCCAAGTTTTATCACAGTAAATGAAACATGAAGGAAGATTGGTACCTAGTTTTCAGATGATCAAGGTTGCTGATGCAGGCGTCCAATCAGCAAGTCACCGGAGAAGGAAGACCAGCCGGTGTCGAGCCTCATGCAACCCTTTCCTCTTCTTTTGGGTTGTAAGAACTGAGAATTGGAGTTGGAGAAATAGCTGAAGCGAGAAGGCACTGAAGAACATGCTAATGACGGCCTCTGAGAGTCATAATGTCTTTGCCAATTGTTCTTGAAACCATATGAGTGTACTAGATCTGCTAAGCTGGATGTATTAAAGAAGTGTGTTGCATGCGTGGTATTGGAGAAGAAATTAGAGATCGAGTTGAATTGAATTTTGAATTGGGAATATATAGTTTGGGCTTCAGAAAATGAATTCAAGGTGGTTGTCCTTGGAATCGAGTGTATTTGTAACGGTTAGTTTTGTCCTTCCTTATTGATCTTTCACAATTTGAGCAAATGCAGCAAATGCAACTGTTGTGTTTAGGCATCGTGGCTTTTGTTTGGTATGAAGGTAGTAGCTAGAGGAGATGAGAGATGAGTTGATGCGTGTTTGATCCATCATAAATTATGGAGATGGGGAACATTGACCCATTGTGCATAAATTCATTTTTGTTGTGTTTTTTCTTGCTGTCTTAGTATATTTTGTTTGCTTTCTGTCTCAGTATATTGCACATGTGAATTACTTAGTTCTTTTCGATTCTTCAGGTATATATTTTTATTCTGATCTACTTTCAGATTTTGCTAGATAGCAAAGCGTGAAAAATGCAATTGTTGTTTCCTTCATCATTAATTTATGATATTGGATTCCCTCTTCTTATTCTACTTCCTCGGTAGATTGCACCCCTTTCTCACATGTCTAGGAATTAACAAAACTATCTGCTATTTGTGTTCGACCTTGCTTACTATGGATTATTTGTTGATGTCTTGATGCATGCTTTTTCACTTGATATTTTACGAAAATGTTTGGTGCACATATAAATTTATCTTCTCATTGAATTCTGCAGGTACACTCATATTCTTTCTTTTTTCCTTTCGAAGCTAAATGACTGCACTCTGCAATCATCTACCCTTAAAGTACAACTTTAGTCATTTCATCTATGTTGTTGCAGTTATGAGTGGTTTTTATTTGATTTGGTTGTGGCCTCTGAGTGGGGAGTTGCGGAATTCCCTTTGGCAAATCATTGAAATTGATATTCTCTTCTCACAAGTGTTATTATTATTTGATTATGTCTCGTAAGACTGATTCTGTTTCAGTTTTGTTTTTTTAATTGGACATACAAGTCAGTGCTATCCTGTATTTGAGATTGAAAAGAAGTTTGAGAATCAATCATTTTCACAACTTTTATGTTAAAAGATGGTGAGTGGTGAAAACAACGAAACTAGGTAAATTTAGACTTAGATGTTTAAAGCTTTAAATTTTGTGCTTAATTTTCTGTCACTCCTGCAAGCTAATTCTTTTTGTCTACCTGTGGTACGTGTTCCAAAGAGTACTATAGTTTTTTGGGTGATGGAACACAAAAAATATTGCTACAATTGCTGTATAAGAAGTTTAACGAATGACTTTTTCGTGAGCTTTTTGTTGGAAGCTTCAATAGAGAAGAACAATATATACGGTTATCTTTTCATTACTTAAGTACGGTTTACTTACATTTTAGTGGGATTTACTTTCAATATCAGTTTTATAATCTCATATACTCTATTGGTCTTGCATTTAACCAATTTTGTTGCTGTCATTTTATTGTAAATTTTAAGCCTCACTTACTATGAAGTTACAACTCCTATGAAAGATTTCATGTCTATACTCTACTAAGGAGTAATTGAGACATTAGTTGTTTTTCAAACTTTATGATACTTTTGTTGAGCATCCAATTTTAAGAAGGATGGAGAGTGATAGTTTAGATTTTTCTGCGAAAGTTTCTCTTAGGCTAAAGTTTATGGTTTTTTGAATATCATGGAAATTGAACTCTCTTTACTGATAGTACTTTGATGCGTGGTTTGAGACATCCAATGAGAAGAAACATTTAATTTATTCCTCCCTTAACCTTATGATTATAATATGTTATTCTAATTTATTTATTATGCTTACACTGTAAACTGAATTGTATGATTTGGCTAAATCTTCCAACAGGTTCATTGTTTTGGGCGAATCTGTTTCAAGCTAAGCTATAATTCATAATTTAATCAGTAAGGACTTAACTTTATCATTTCTTATTTAGGGATAGTTTAGTTGGATTTGTGTTTTGACAGTTGAATTGGATTTGATATTTTTGTGTTTGTTTGGACTTTTTGTAATGAGCTTCAGTCATACTACACCAATCATGTTGAACTATAGGTGTACAAAACTTGAATTCTAGATTGTAGGTTTAGTTCAAGTGTATCTATTTTTCTTCCGCTGTCATCTCATCTTTCTGCAATGTTTTGTAATCTTTAGATTTTAAATGTGAGGTCTATCTTTACCTTGGAGAGAGCTCATATTTCATGGATTTATCTTTAGCATCATTTGCTCAAGTTGCTGATCTCCCAAGTCCTAAGCAAGTTTCCGGTTTTCTTTTTTCTTTTGACTATAAGCTTTGTCTTCTCTTGCTTGCTTTCTTTCTTTTGCTTCCTTTATTATTCTACTTAGTTTTGATGTCTTTCATGAATGTATTCACCCGTCATTCATGAAGGTCTCGCAGTAACCATTTTTGAAGCTCCATATGTCATAAACAACTTCGTTCATTAAAAGTTTGTTTCCTTTATCTTTTTTATACCCTTATGTTTCTCATGTCTTACATAGGTTTTGGCACATTCAATATTTTCTCATTTGCATGGTACTGAAGTATGTGGGTGATGGTTTGGTTCTATACCCTTCTCTTTCTCATGTCTTACATATTTTACTTAACTGAAGAATGCATTGCCACTTACTGATGTCACGTTTATATTTTTGTTTCAAACTCTTGACAAATGTCTTATTAAGGATGGATGAACACTTTTCATGCTGTGAACTTCTCATCTACATTTGTGCAGTACTTGCAATTCTAATCACTATACATATGTTTATTTCTTTCGTACAATTTACTATAAATGAACCGTATTTTAGCTCGTTACAAAAACAAACAAATTAGTCTCACAAACTACCAAATGTTATCACGGTTTTTGTTTGTAATTAATGTACGAGTATTTTACTAACAAATCCGCAATCCGGGACGGAGCGCGGGTCTCATAAACCTCATTTTATTCAAACATAGATAAACAAATGTTTAAAAGAAATAAATTTACGTAAATTGAGAATGAATTCTCAAATTTTAATTACATAAATGACTCAATCAAAATGATTAAGTAAAAAATGGCTTAAGTAGTTTAAATAATTGAATTAAGTCATTTATGTGATTAAATTTTGAATATTGGTTATCAATTTTTGTAAATTTACTATTCTTAAACATATACTTCCTCCATCCCTTTTTAGTTGCTACAATTTCTTTTCAGTATTTAATCTATAATTTTTATTCTTCGATGTTTTAATATATAAAGTAATAATTTATAGGTAAATGTTAAATGAACATCTCTAGTTTTCAAATATACTTTTTAGATTTTTTTTTAACGAAAGATTTCTAATGAAGATTTGAGTAAAACACAACTACAAAAAATAGAAGGGGAAAGAAATAAGAGTTTAGGGTAAAAATGCCACTAAAGTTTACAGAAAATTTATACTTACCACTGAACTTCATTTTTAAGCGAAAGTGCCATCAATGTTTATTATAAGGAGCAGTCCTACATGGTAGTGGGAGAATCTTATGTGGCTTCACGCACACCGGCTAGGTCTCCATCTCTGTCTCCCAAATCTTCGTATCTTCCTTGATGAACGATCCAAATCTAAACCCGAGTCGGCTCGACTTCTTCCTCCTCTCCGAAGAGTCTCTCCTCCAAGTCTTTGTCGAGATCCAACAAAACCCTCATCTTTGCGTCCTTGATTCGCACTATATGTATCCAACGTTTCTCCACCTTCAACGAGCTATCATCGTCGCTTTTTTCCCGCTTTAACGAACCCCACCACGATCGGTCCGTACAGATCCAGATGCGGCACCATCCATGGATGAATCGTGCTCAACTTCGTCTTGTCGGTGCCGTCCTTGTCCAATTTAAGCAATGAGCCGTTCACTATCACTGTCTGACCGGAGATCCTAACCGAGTTCACACCGATGAAGTATTCCTCGAAAGGCGGTTCCTTGATCGGATTATGAATCAAAAGCGTTCGTGTTAGGCATATGGGTTTGACGGTGGAGGTCAATGAGCCAATCACGACGGCGTGGACGACATTTACATAAGGGGGCACGTAAAGAGAGACTATTTCTTGGATCTGGAGGAGTTTTTGCATTAGATATGGAGAATGACCTCAATACCATTCAAATCCATGCCAACCGACTCTTCTTGCCACACTTTAAAAATTAAAGTTTCCATCCCACCATTTGGCACCATTAAGTCGATAATGGTATTTTTATGGATAATTGTCAAAAACTCCCTCGAGGTTTAGTATAATCTTCAGTTTACCCTCTGTATTTTTGAAATCCTACAAAAACTCCCCTGAGGTATTTGAAAACTATCAAAAACCCCCCTAAGACTAATTTCCATTAAATTTTTGTTAGTTTTTTAGGTTTAATTATAAACAATGAACCCTAAATAATTATAACCTAACCACTTAACAATTACAAACTTAAAAAACTTACCCCAAGTTTTAATTTAGTCACTAACAACCATCCCCAA